>BPLR01010498.1:0-25993 GCA_021605095.1 Caerostris extrusa | reverse complement strand
CGATGTGCAATATTGTCTAATATTTCATTCTATAAGATTTTATTTTTAAAATCAAAATGTAAAGGACCATACTTGTCAAAATTATCACAATTTAAATTATTATGAGTTCGTTTTATGTTTATAAACCGTTAATCTATAATAGATGTTTGAATGATATAATAAACGCAACATCTAAACTAAATATTAACCAGAACTCGAACTAACACAGTTTAATAAACACACTAAAAATGTTGAGATAAGTGTAAAAGTAAAAGAGCTCCACTCTAAATTTGGTCGAGCATTGTCCCTGATGAATGAGTACAATTTGATCTCTCATGTAAGCCCAATGAAAAATAAATTACAACCCAGCTATTGGCAGCTATTCTGGGTCTTAATAAATACTATTTCTTGAATAACAGGAATGAGTTTAATGAATTGATTATTCCGCATTATCTTAATGCACATGATATATGTGAAAATGAGGAATGCTGTGTGTGCATAATTTTCTTTGGATGCTTGCTGTGCAATGAGCTTATACACCCTAAAAATTAAATGTTTGAATCTCTTTTCGCCAGGGCCCTTAAATTTTTCTTCGATTACTTAAAGACTTAACCATATTAATAAATAATTAAAATATTTTATAAATAATAGAAATAAACAAAAATAAATTTCAAATTGCCAATGCTTTCCTTTGAAATATATATAATTCTTCTGTAGTGCATGTGTTTGTCACTGATCTCCTCCTAAGCGGCTGGACTGATTTTAATGAAATTTTTGTGCGCTTTTCAGTGGGTCTCTGGAGGGTTCAGATTCCCAATTGGATTCAATAGGTGGTGCTGCAATTGATATATCTTTATATATATATAATTCTTCTGTACATGTGTTTGCCATTGAACTCCTCCTAAACGGCTGGAACGATTTTGATGAAATTTTTGGTGTGCTTCAGTGAGTCTTTTGGAGGGTTTAGATTCCCCAATTTCCCCCAGTAGATGGCGCTGCAATCGATATATCGTTATACATATAATTCTTTTGTACATGTGTTTATCACTGACTCTAAACGGCTGGGCCACGGATGAAATTTTTTGTGTGTGTTTGAGTGATCCGTGGGCGGTTTAGATTTACAATTAGACTCGTTAGGTAGTGCTGCAAATCGGGTTCTTCTGTACATGCGTTTGTCAGTGAACTTCTCCAAAACGTCTGAACCGATTTTGATTAAATTTCTTGTGTGTTTGAATAAGATTGTATATATTAAACAGTTTCTAGAGAATTATTTGTAGATGAATTTATTAACAAAATATAAAAAATTAACCTCTATATCTTTATTATTAGCAAAGAATAATATTAAATCGAAAGTCTATTTAAACAGACCAATCACAGACCAAATAGAAATTTTATCAAATCATCTTAATACCAGCATTTTGAATCGAACGAAAATAAATATATGCTTAAGCACTGTTTATATATTTTATTCATACAAATATAGCATATATAACAGTTAAACATATATTATATATAAATATAATATATGTTTAAACAAAAATTAATACCATTCTATTTTTTTTTCCAATTTATCATATTAAAATTAGGAGTATTTAAGTATTTATTGCATTTTTTACTTAGTTGTAACATTTTTTCTTTACAAATGTTGTGAAAAGAGATAAATATGACTTTTTAAAAATAATTTCACTTTAAAATATTAGATTTTTTCATAATTGACATAGTATTTACAATAAATAACTTTGAAATGACTTTCAATTTAATTACTTTTAGTTTAATTTAATAACCAAATAAGCTACATACCAGGAAATGGAATCGTAGTATCAATCAAGTATGGTTCTATTCTGAATCTGTTGTTGCCTGTAAATAAAGAAGTAATTATTATATCTGTTATAATAGTTTTGATTGTGAGAAATCATAATAAAAATAAATTAAACAATTTTTTTTTGAATTTTTTTATTATTTAATTTTTATTGTTTCTCGATGTTGGGTAGTTTTTGTAAATTTGGTAATATAACATCTACAAAAAAGTTTTGTATAAAAATACAAAAAATAATAGACAATACAATAATTAAACATAATAAATACATATACCGTAATTAAAACTAGCATAAATTATAATTCGTATATTTATATATATAAATGGATGTATGGTACAGCAAGTAAAGTCCTAGTTTTTCTTTTTCAAACGTCCCCCTTCCATTTTTTGTTTTTAAGTTACACACAGACAGACACACACACAGAAAAAAAAAAAAAACCGTGAGTAATTTTATAACACCCCTTTGTTGTGACCTGACTGAATCGAACCAAAGGTGTTTTAAAAAAAAAAAACCGAGGATTAAAAAAAAAAAAAAAAAAAAAAAAAAAAGATGGCGTCCACCACTGAGTTGAAAAGATTTTCTTTTCTGGTCGACAAAAATATAGTTTCACAGAAGAAAGTTTCTTTGGTGATGACCGGATGTTGTTATCTAATGGCTTGAATTTCTCTGGCCAACAAACTCGCCTTCAAAAATGTGACACTTTTAGTTCTAGCATCAAAAAAGTATCAAGTATCCAACGCCGCGGATTTTGTTCGACAAATATGGTTCCTGAAAGCCTTTGGAATTCCTTTTGGAAATTTTGTTTATTTCCGAATATACCAGCCTCCTTCAAGACATCGCATGGAATTTCATTTTTAAAGTAAGTAGATCTGATTTTAGTTCATAAACTATATAATATTTAGAATCGAATGTAAAAGATAGAGTATGGTATTTATTATTGCTTTGTTTTCATTTATGGTGTTCTCAATTTTGTATTCTGAGCTGAAGAAATTAGTGAATTTTAGTCAATTTTTATATTCAAGCATTATGTTTTACTATTCAGTAAACCATTAAATTTAATATTATGAAATAATTGAATAATTGTGAAAATAATTGTAAAAACAATAAATAATTGTACAACAATGAATAATTGGGAAAATAATTGTAAAACAATAAATAATGATGGAAATAACAATAAATAATGATATAAATAATTGTGTAAATGTAAAAACAATGAATTTTTAAATTTAAATCTTTCATAAAATGTTGTTTAGAAATACGATGCACCTTTGAGATGAGGTCAAATCACAACCAAAAGCGATAAACATACCCAAAAACACACACAGTTTTGAATAAATAAGTTTGATAAAATAAAAATTATAGTTCTAAAAAGAAGAGTTACTTAGAAAACTTTTTGTAATTTTGGACCAACTTATAAATAAAAAAATTATGAATCCTGATTTTAAAAAAAAAAATGTGACATTTTGTATTTTATCTTTTTAATAAGGATCAAAGAAATTCCTTCATTTAATAAAATTATTTTTTATTGTTCTTGTTGTTTTTAAAAAAAAATTCTTTTGAAAGGCAGGAATACTTAAATGAATAATTTAAAGGCTCAATTTTACCTTAAAAGATAAGGGATTTTTATTTAATGAAAAATATTTGTAAGAATTCTTTCGTGATTTTATAACTATGTACTAAATTAAAAAAATATATATATAATTTAGTGGAAAAAAAATGGCATTTAAGCGTAATAAGTAGTTTTATAGTAAGTTTTGTAATGAGAAATACAGAGCTTTGATTGATGCTTTCTTGCACCACAACCAATTTTTGACGATCTTCTTTAAATTTATCCATAAGTGAACGATGGCCATGATTAAATTCATACAGTGATGTGGTTTTTCTCCTTATACATAGGCGCGCGGCCTGTTTGCCAAGTGACTAGTGCTCAGCCTTTGCTATCACCGGCTTCAGGTTCGAATCCTGGCAGGGGCATGGATGTTTGTGGGTGGTTCGGAATTCACTTTAAACTGTAGGTACCGGTTTGTTTAAGCCTCGTGTGCACAAGATAATCGTAGAACGACAAACCAAGCTAATCTATATAGGCGCAACAGCCCCATGGTGGGCCTACTGGTAAATTTCGAGACAGCCGATATTTTCTTTTTCAGGCAGCGTTGTCAGCATTACGCCCAACGGTTTTCAATCATATTAGATTGGGGCATATGGTTTAAAGTGGATTCGAATTACTACAGTCACCCATGCCACCGTCGGTATTCGAACCCGAAGCCTATGGCAAGAGCGCCAGTCACTCGGCCATCAGATCCCATACAGTGGTTTTAGGCAATGCTTTATCACCAAAAGGTGAAATGAGTTGATGGATGCACTGTTGTTCAGATAATAATAATAAATCGCAGTAAATCATCTTACGAAATTTTCACGAATTGATTCCATTTTTGACTAATATTAAAATTTCAAGTTGCTGTAAACAACAAAAATGATGTTCGTACTGAGTAAAGGCCAAGCTTTACGACGAATATGTCCTATGATAACATTAGCGTAACCCGTTCTGGATTTATAAATAGCAACCCTATTATTTTCAAAGAAAGCGGACCCAATGATAGCTATCGAATTTTCCTGTCGCACTATCGAAAATCTCTTTATGAATTGTTCACAAAGATCATTTTGTTTTTATTATCATCATGTGTAAACATGATGTTATCCTGGTCAGGGTTCCGTGACATTATCCAAAAATGAGGGCCAGCAAATAAAACTCCATTGCAAATTTTGGCGGAGAAATGGTACTTCAGTGCCCCTTAACTTTTGAAATGTTTCATAAATAGCGTAATCCTCAGGAATTTTCTGTTAGAATTTGGCTTTTGTTTGAAGTGTTTTGTAGTATGATTTTGAATCACTTTTCATGTTTTGAGTTGGGATTTTCAAACATTTGTATTTCAATGGCTATAAGTACTCGTAGTGCGTTGAACAATTTCCTTCTTCTTGAAGTTTCACATTTATCACTTTTGGCATTTTCCTGTGCTTATTGAGCTGTATAGTGCTTCTTATTGTATTTGGGATATTTCATTCTTCATTCATGCCTTGAATTTTCAAACTTTGATATAATTTCTTGGCTATTAAATGTGATAGTGATTATTGTAAAATCTGAAATACTTTATTTTACATTTACGACGACATTTATCATTCTTCTTCTACGGCGAAAGAATATCCAAAAGTAAGGATAATTCTTTTAGAGAGTCTTGAACAATTCATTCTTCATGAAGTTCTTGATATATTCAACATCACTATATTCATGTGGCTATTGAATTTGGCCATTCTGTAGTATTCCAATTAATTGCTTCATATATCCCATGAATTATTAAAACATTGGTATAATCATGAGTGTATTCCTCCGTTCTCAATGTTCACACATGATAAGTTGAAATTTGCCGAGCAGATTTCAGCATTTATTATTTTGTATTTATTTTTATTTATCAAAAACATTTTGTTTTACAATTTATCAAACGATAATTTTTCTAATTTCAGCGACATTTAATTCCAAATAAAATTTACCAAAAATTAAAAAATCATTTAATGTAGCAGATCCGTTGATAATAATACATACAAATTTATAATACAAAAAATACGTTGTTTATATGCAAAGTGGGTTAATTTGTATATGTGAATAAAATACATCTGCCATGCAATGTTATCTTTACGAAGCTTCACCGTGTGTGCAGGTTGTATCAAAGTGATATTTAATTATTGAACTGATAATAGGGGAACCTAATCACTGCATGGAATTTTGAAAAACTTTCGTCTGCTGGCTTGGCTGCTTAATTATAAATGCATTTGGTGGCAAGTTGTGAACGATTATTTAAACATCAACGGAGCAGAGAGTAAAATGAGGATCCAACCAATTCTCGATCATGCGTCCAAACTGCTGACAGTAACTGGCCCTGAAACTGATTGGATGGGTAATTCAGTGTTAGTAAGCATATATACTTCTAATGGAAGGGTTTTCCTTGTAAGCAATTTATATTTATCAATGTGATAATCCTCAAACAGGATAACGATCAAATTGCTCTTTAGTAAATAAAAAAGTAAATAAGTATTTTTGATTAACATGTTTAATTTGTAGGAATTTAAAAATTAACAAAAAATATTTAATTAAAGCAGTAAATAATTAAATGGTAACTACTTCCTGGTTGAGTATTTCTCTCAGTTGAAACTGTTATATCGCTCTATGCTACAAAAGAGACTACTTATTAATTACTTTTTGATTTATTGTTGTTGTTGAGTAATCCTCAGTGTCCTGCAATGCGGGATGGGCATCCCATGAGTGATCTACTCATGAATGCAGGGAAATGCAGGGCAGCTTTGTGATGCACCGTAGGTAGAAGTCTGACTTTTGCTCCGTGACGCTCTTACAGTCATATAGACTGGAGACCTACGGCAAGAGGAGATTCAGACCACTACAAACATCCATGGCACCGCCGGGGCTCAACCCAAACCTGTGGTACCGAGCGCCAGAAAGCGCCAGCTACTCGACCATTCAGACCCCTTTTTGATTTGTGATGTAACATATTCGGAATAGAAACGATGTATGATTATATTGGGGCCTGAATGGCCTGGTGGCTAGCCGCTCTGGCGTTCGGTACCACAGGTTTCGGGTTCGGAGTCGCGGCGGTGCCATGGATGTTTGTAGTGGTTCGGAATTCACTTTAAACCGTAGGTCCCGGTCTTTATGACTGTTTAGCGTTGGGTGTAGAGCCGAGCAATCGTACCCGGTAAAAAGTAAAAAATATCTCGTCTCGAAATCTACCAGTAGTTAGACGGCCTTGGTCCACACAGAGTTGTTGCGCCAATGATGATGATTACATTGCCTGTTAAAAATATCTTTTTGCTTCATTTCTTAAAATTAAAGTTAAATCAGTTACTTGCTAATTCATAATTACTCTCTGACTAATTTTCTAAGTCATAACTGCTATATAACTCCTGTCCTTCAAAATGAAACTAATTAATAATAACTCTTTTATTTTAACTCAGGCCCATTATAGCAGATTTAGAATAGAAATAATATATTAATTCCTCTCTTGGCAAATATAAATGGTAGCTTTCTTGCCATGGGTGTCATAGATTTTGGGTTCGAGTATCAGCGGTATGATGGATTTTTGTTAGCGGTTCGGAATCCACTTAAACCAAAGGTACCGGTCTAATATGAGTGTAGAGCAGTGGGCGTAAGGGTGACAAAAACCTTATTTTTTGTAAAAAGAAAATATCGTGTATTTTTCGAAATTTACCAGCAGGCAGAACCTTAGCACCAAGGGGCTGTTGCGCAAATGAAGGAAGAAAAGAAAAATATAGGTCGGTTTTCAATGCTACGAATTTCAAGATTAGAAAAAAGTTTCGAGTTAGTTATTAATCAATAATTACTCTCTGATTGACTAAACATCTCATTCATAAAAAAATTATTTCGTTCGTAATTTCTTTTCAAAAATTGACTTATTAATAGATTCGGAATAGAAGCGATGTATGATTTCATCACCGGTCAAATAGCCCATTTGGTTTATGTTCGGAATTTCAGGCTTACAGCAAGAAAATCAAATTAAATTAAATCAGAGAATTCAAATAATAATTACTCTCTGATTGACTAATTCTCTCAGTTATAACTAGCTATATCATTACTTTATTTCGAAAAAGAGATTAATTAATACCCCTTCTTTATTTCCAATTAGATACGACATAATAGATTTAGAACAGAAGCGATATATGATTACATTGATTGGTAAATAGGTCGTTTGCTTTCAATATTACGAATTTTTAACTTTAAAAATTTCAAATTATTTTAAATCAGAGAGTTATTAATTAATTACTTCTATTGACTAATTCTTTCATTTATAATTGTTAAATCGCTTTTTTTTCAATAAAAGACTAATTAATAATTACCGTTTGGAATTACAGATTCGAATTGAAGCTATATATTATTACATCGGCTGGGGTAAATAGCTCATTTGGATTCAATGGTACGAATTTCAAGCATACGAAAAATTAAATTAAATTAAATCAAGGTGAATTATTAATTTTAACAACTCCCTGCTAGAATAATGATTACTATAAGATAAATTATATTTGGAACCTTGTCTAACTAGTCCTAACCCCATAGGTGGTTCATAGTTTCCCATAGGGGAAATGCATATTAGTGAGTAATTAACTATTATTCTACTATTTAGGACAGAACTATACCCGATTACATCACCTGATAATGTATGACCAACGCGTTCCATTACAAAACGGGTTCCATTAGTTTGGAAGCCCGACAAATAGTTTAACTGCCAGATTGGATCTTCCACAAATTTTTACTATTAGTGGTTAATGACTTTTTATTACCTTTTTAAGGAATTTTCACTCTATAAATAATCTCTATATTTCTTTCATACAACATTTTCTATGCAATGAGAGTTTAATTCAATAAATTTGGTTGAATTTGATTAATATTTTATTATTAATTATGCTTGTGATGTGGTAAATGAAGGTTCAAATGTAAATTTTCAAAAGTTCTTATATTGAATTTGTGTATTTAAAGACTTTAAAATACAATGTTTTGTGTATTAGAAAATACGGACTTTTCGCTATACTCCAAACCGTAATAATTTTTTATCGTGACTATACATATAATATAAGATAGATAATTTTTTGATATTTTTTTGTTGCGGGACTTTATTTTAATTACTTTTATTCTTTTTATTAAGAATGATTATTGGTGACGACTTTACTAAGAAGTGATTGGCTAAGAAGGTTTTACTAAGAAGTGATTATTTTTGGTAAAAGAAGTGTTTTTTTTTAAGAAGTGATTTCTAAGGAGATTTTATTAAGAAGTAATTACAAAGAACTGATTTACAAAGAAGGTTTTATTAAAAAGTGATTATTAATAACTGATTTACTAAGAAGTGTCCCTACAAGCCTGTGAGACGTTGCCCTTTTTAAATAATATTGATTACTAGATCAAAATTCCATTGATTTTCTAATTATTTATTTCAACAGACCAAATAATTTGTTTCACACAAATACGAATAAAGCTACAACTACTGTACTTTTCTAAAATTACAATTAAATACATGAAAAAAAAAATAAAAAATAATAATTCCAACACCATTTTTCCACACATGATGTATAAAACAATATTATTTTCACTACTTAAAATTTCACGGAAAAAACTTACAACAATTTTTCATGTCTTCTTAGATCGTATTGTTCAGCTTAATCACCAAGATAAACGGTTCATTGACAATTTCTTTTTTTTTTCAAGGTTAAAAAAACGATTTATGATGGTGGAAACGATTTCTAGACCAAGGTTATGACTTTTTTTGTGCAGTGGTAACCCGAATTTAGAGCCTTCACTTCTCCAGGACACGGTTGGATTGCTAATCCCGTTTCACCTCTTGATAGATGATCTCGCCTCTGCCGAACTTCGAAATCACTTGGAGCCCCTGAATCAATTTTAAGTGGCCGAGACACTGAATAGTTGTCGAAGCCCTTCGATCTATCGCAAGATCAGGCAAATTCTGGAATTCAAGCGAAGAAGAAGAGTTGTAAAAAGCACCGGAGAGTGTTACGGATAGTTTGTTAAATGATTTAGGATGGGAATTTCGAGAAGTTTCTATTTCGTTCTGGTTTGTTGGCTAGAAACGCTTCAATGGATATGAGGGTTTATTAAGAAGTGATTTACAAATAACTGATTTACTAAGAAGTTATTACTAAGAACTGAATTACTAAGAAATGATTACTAAGAAGGCTTTACTAAGAAATGATTTGTTAAAAAGTGATTACTAAGAAGGTTTTATTTAGAAGTGATTAATAATAACTGGTTTACTAAGAAGTGATTACTAAGAACTAACTTACTTAGAAATGATTTACTAAGAAGTCGCTATACAAATCTGTGAAACCTTGTTCTTTTGAAAGAATATTGATTACTAGGCCAGAATTTCATTGATTTCCTAATGATTTATTTCAACACTCTAAACATTGTTTGTTGCCACAAATGCAAATGAACAATTACTGAACTTTTCTAAAATTACAATTAAAACACATGAAAAACACAATAAAAATGAATAATTTCAATAACATTTTTCCCCATGAGCGGAAAAAAAAAAACAATAATAAGTTCACTACTTAAAAATTTTACAAAAAAAAAAAAAACTTACAGTCAACCCTAAGAAGTTCTTGTTCATGTCTTCTTAGATCGTATTGTCTAGCTTAATATCACCAAGATAAACGGTCTACACAATTTCTTCATTTCAAGGATAAAAAAAAAACCGATTTCTGATGGTGGAAACGATTTCCAGACCAAGGTGTTGCCTTTTTTGTGCAGTGGTAACCCGAATTTAGAATCTCGGCTTCTCCAAGACACGATTGGATTGCTAATCGTTTCACCTCTTGATAGATGATCTCGCGTCTGGCGAACTTCAGAAATCACTTAGAGCCACTGAATCAATTTTAAGTGGCCGAGACACTGAATAGTTGTCCGAAGCCCTTCGATCTATCACTCAAAAGATCAGGCAAATTCTGGAATTCAAGCGAAGAAGAGTAGCTGTAAAAGCAGAGGAGATGTGTTACGGATACTTTGTTAAATGATTTAGGATGGCGAATCTCGAGAGGCTTCGATTTCATTCGGGTTTGTTGGAATGTTTGATAAACGCTTCAATGGATATGAGGCTTTACTAAATAGCATTTAATAAGAATTGATTTATTAAGAAATTGTTTACTAATAAATGATTTACTAAGAAGTGATTAATAAAAAAGACTTTATTTAGTAGTGATTAGTAAGAATTGATTTACTAAGAAGACTTTATTAAGAAGTGATTACTGAGAAGACTTTATTGAGAAGTGATTTCTAAGAAGACTTTATTAAGAAGTGATTACTAAGAAGACTTTATTAAGAAATGACTACTAAAAAAGGCTTTATTAAGAAGTGATTACTACAAATTCATATACTAAGAAGTGATTATTAAGAACCTACTTATTAAGAAGTTATTACAAAAAAGGCTTTATTAATAATTGACTTCCTAATAAAAATTTACAAAGAACTGATTATTAAGAAATCTTTTTAAGAACCGATTTATTAAGAAATGATTTACTAAGAAGTGGTAATACAAGTCTGTACAATCTTGTTGCTTTTAAATATTATTGATTACTGGACCAGAAATCCATTGATTTCCCAATGGTTTATCTCAACACACTAAATAATATTTGTTGCCACAAATAAGAATCAAACTATGACGATTGTACTTTTCTAAAATTACGATTAAAACACATAAAAAGCACAATAAAAATTAGTAGTTTTAATACCATTTTTCCACATGATGTGATAGTAATATTTTTATTACTTAAAATTTCACGAAGAAAACTTCCAACAATTTTTTTTTTCATGTCTTCTTATGTCGTATTGTCTAGCTTAATCACCAAGACAAACGGTCTACACAATTTCTTAAAAAAAAAAAAAAAAAAACGATTTCTGATGCTGGAAAACGATTTCTAATAAAAATTTACAAAGAACTGATTATTAAGAAATCTTTTTTTAAGAACCGATTTATTAAGAACTGATTATTAAGAAATCTTTTTTAAGAACCGATTTATTAAGAAATGATTTACTAAGAAGTGGTAATACAAGGTGTTGCCTTTTTTTTTCGTGCAGTGGTAACCCGGATTTAAAACCTCCACTTCTCCAAGACACGATTGGATTGCTAATCGCTTCACCTCTTGATAGATGATCTCGCCTCTGCCGAACTTCGAAATCACTTGGAGCCACTGAATCAATTTTAAGTGGCCGAGACACTGAATAGTTGTCCGAAGCCCTTCCATCTATCACTCAAAAAGATCAGGCAAAATTTGGAATTCAAGCGAAGAAGAGTAGCTGTAAAAGCAGAGGAGATGTGTTACGGATAGTTTGTTAAATGATTTAGGATGGCGGATCTCGAAAAGCTTCGATTTCATTCGGGTTTGTTGGGATGTTTGGTTAACGCTTTAATGGGTATGAAGATTTGAAAATAAATCTTTACAAAGAACTTATTTACTAAGAAGTGATTACTAAGAACTGATTTACTAAAAATGATTACTAAGAAGGCTTTCTTAAGAATTTATTACTAAGAAATGGTTTATTAAGAAGTTATTACTAAGAAGGTTTTGTTAAGAAGTTATTACTGAGAACTGATTTACTAAGAGAATGATTTACTAAGAATTGATTACTAAGAAGTGATTACTAAAAAAAGTTTCATGAAGAAAGCCTTTTTGTGGGGTGATTCCTAAGAACTAATTTATTAAGAAGTGATTACTAAGAAGGATCTATTAAAACTGATTTACTAAGAAGACTTTATAAGGAACGAATTTTCTTAGAAATGATTTATTGAGAATAAGAAGTAATATAATAAAAAGTGATTATTAAAAAGGCGTTATTAAAAAGTGATTACTAAGAAGGCTTTATTAAAAAGTAATTTATTAACAAATGATTTTCTAAGAAATAATTAAGAATAAAAAGTGACTTACTGAAAAGTGATTACTAAGAAGGCTTTATTAAGAAGTTATTACTAAGAAGGTTTTATTAAGAAGTGATGTTTTCTAAACACGAGTACTTAGCTGATGCATTCGCATCGCGCAATATTTCTTTATAGCTTTTATATTATAAATAACCTTGAATATAATTCTTTTATGAAACAATTATTTACTCTCTTACACTAATTAGAATACTAATTTGTTATTACTATTAATAAATGTAACTATTAAGCTATTTTTTTAAATTAAATTATTATTTGATATTAATGTATCATTAATGATCATTTTTTAAAACGACTTTTTGGTATGTGAGTCATTTTTTTTAAAGTATTCACCGTAATAAATTATGTTATCGTAACAGTAAAAAAATTAATTAAACTTAAATTAATTTCAAATTTTAATTGAACTTGTATTTTTAAAAGTGTTACATCATTAAATCATACTTTATTTGTTTTTGAATTATATCTGAATTATTAATGAAACTATTTTTAATTATTTTATACATTTAATATCACTTTAAGAAAGGGATACACATCTGTTTCTTACTGACATCAGTAACAATGGAATAAAAAAATGGCTTATAACCTTTCATCGACAAAATGTTGATATATTTTTACCAAATAATAATTCCTGAAGTACAAGACAAACAAATGCAAATTTTTATGGCTAAATGATTTAGGATGGCGGATCTCGAGAAGCTTCGGTTTCATTCGGGTTTGTTGAGTTGTTTGGTTAAAGCCTTAATGGGTATGAAGATTTGAAATTAAATCTTTACAAAGAACTTATTTACTAAGAAGTGATTACTAAGAACTGATTTACTAAAAAATGATTACTAAGAAGGCTTTCTTAAGAATTTATTACTAAGAAATGGTTTATTAAGAAGTTATTACTAAGAAGGTTTGTTAAGTTATTACTGAGAACTGATTTACTAAGAGAATGATTTACTAGGAATTGATTACTAAGAAGTGATTACTAAAAAGTTTCATGAAGAAAGCCTTTTTTGTGGAGTGATTCCTAAGAACTAATTTATTAAGAAGTGATTACTAAGAAGGATCTATTAAAACTGATTTACTAAGAAGACTTTATAAGGAAAGGATTTTCTTAGAAATGATTTATTGAGAAAAGAAGTAATATAATAAAAAGTGATTATTAAAAGGCGTTATTAAAAAGTGATTACTAAGAAGGCTTTATTAAAAGTGATTTATTAACAAATGATTTTCTAAGAAATAATTAAGAATAAAAAGTGACTTACTGAAAAGTGATTACTAAGAAGGCTTTATTAAGAAGTTATTACTAAGAAGGCTTTATTAAGAAGTTATTACTAAGAAGGTTTTTATTAAGAAGTGATGTTTTCTAAACACGAGTACTTAGCTGATGCATTCGTATCGCGCAATATTTCGTTATAGCTTTTATATTATAAATAATCTTGAATATAATTCTTTTTATGAAACAATTATTTACTCTCTTACACTAATCAGAATACTAATTTGTTATTATTATTAATAAAATGGAACTATTAAGCTATTTTTTAAATTAAATTATTATTTGATATTAAGGTGTATCATTAATGATAATTTTTTTAAAACGACTTTTTGGTATGTGAGTCAATTTTTTTTAAAGTATTCACCGTAATAAATTATGTTATCGTAACAGTAAAAAAATTAATTAAACCTAAATTAATTTCAAATTTTAATTGTACTTGTATTTTTAAAAAGTGTTACATCATTAAATCATATTTTTGTTTTTGAATTATATCTGAATTATTAATTAAACTATTTTTAATTATTTTACACATTTAATATTACTTTAAGGAAGGGATACACATCTGTTTCTTACTGACATCAGTAACCATGGAATAAAAATGGCTTATAACATCTCATCAACAAAATGTCAATATTTTTTTTACCAAATAATAGTTTCTCAAGTTCAAGACAAATGCAAATTTTTATGGACGGCACGGCCCATCACCTGATGAGCACGGAAGATTATCCGTTATGAACTGCATCATGATGGTTAAACCACATATTTGATTCCGCTAATTAACCACCAACAATGCAGCCGTAAATGCAATGGTTCACATTTGGTTCACGATGGTATCTGGGTTCAACTACTGCAATTAACGTACCGAAACACATTTGCGGGATATCTCCCGAATTTCCCTGGTGGCCAACCTGGGAAAGGGATGGTTAATGCTCCGTTTGATGATATATCAGTTCAGGCCTTAATTTGAACAGTGGAACTGCAGACTTAGGATTGCTTATTAACAAGCAGAATGAGGATCTGGAAAGATATCAGTGCGACCACATGCGTCATATAGAGCAAGCAGTATTGTTATTTCATCCATAGATTAGTATATTATCTAGGATTTGTTTGAGATAGCGTCATCTGGTAATGTGGATGTCTAATCTCATGACACATCTAATGTCTTAATACTACTCATAATGTAGAACTCTAATCAGTTAGATTTATAGAAAGGTGAATGGATATTAACTGTATGAAGTTACATCCTATATGTCCTCTTCAGATCTAGCAATATATATATATATATATAGGATCTCAAGAGCATATAATTGTTGAATGCCATATTTTAAATTTAAATTTATCTTTTTTAAATTTAACCTATTAAACTACTACGATAGAAGTAGCATGAAAACATTGGATTTGTTTCATAAGATCAGACCACTATGTGCGATTTCTAAGATAAATAACAATTATTATTTTTATTTTTCGATTAGAACACGAATGATATGTGCTGAAATTTAATATAGTTCACAACACGTCTTATCTTATGAAACAAATCCAATGTCCTCCTGCTGCTTGTGTCATAATAGTCTAATAAAATTAAATTTAAAGAAAGATAAATATAAATTTAAAATATGACATCCCTCAATATCTTGTAAAAATAATAACTTGTAAAATAAATTGTATAATAAAAGTTGGAAATGATATATCTCGTGATATATCATTACTAACTTTTTTTAAAACTTTTATTTCAGGTTCTAGAGAACCAGACACACTTTCAAACATACATTTATAAGTAAAAATCATAAAAAACAAAAAGTTTATTTTGTATTTATTTTCATTGAAAAGAACTTCTGGTTATACGCTATACTTTTTTATTACGATTTAGATAAAAAATAAGTAAAATAATCAATAAATATTAAAAATAGTATATAATAAATAAATAATTTTTATTGTCCTTTAAAGCATGACTATGGTTAAAAATAAAAGTCCGTGGACATTATAAATATTCAAGTTTCAATATTTCAAAAGATAATAGACAATGAATAATCATCAAGATTGATAAATATTTATATTAAATTGCATACTGTATTGGTTAATTGTTTTGTAAATTTACATTTATTTTGTTTTTCGTGTAAATAATCCTTAAAGAACATATATTTCAATCATACTTTAAATTAAACAATATGTCAGTCATGCGAGTTTTAAGTAATAATAGCAACTACGAGTTTAGAAATTAAGCCAATTGTTAGAACCCTTGAAACCCAATTGAAAACCACTAATTTTGTAGAGTATGCAGAACTTATTAGAGTATGTAGAACTAAAATGGCTTACACCACCCTTCATTTGTATATTTTTTTCATTAATAATATATAGAAATATTCATTCCAAAAAAGTAATTTTTCTTTCTGGAAACGCAATGACTATATTGTTGACCATGATAATGATAACAGCCATGAAAATATCCCCATAATCAACACGATAATTGCGATAAATAACATATGACTAACGGACTACTTTAATGGACTATTTTAAATAGGAACTTTTAAAAGAATGATTTTCTCTCTGACAATGACCCAAATCTTGCCAATGCCTGACAGAACAATCAATCCCAAATCTATTCAGACTTCTTTATAAATTTCACTCAATTGTTCCCTCTTTTCATCCCACCTAATGTTGAAACTTCAAATAACCAATGTGATCGAGAGAGAGTCCGTAGAACAAATCTACTTTTTAAGAAATTTAAAGAAATACAAGCTTACAGTCGATACTGAGGAACAAAAAAATAGAAAAAAAATCAAACAAACTAAAAAAAAAAAAAAAAAAACAACAAATACTACACGGAAAATCCCCTGGTCTAAGCTCTAGACCAAACTTTATACACCTCTTTCTTTTAAAGGGATATAAAATTCAACAGAAAGGATTTGAAAACTGATTCCAACCGGTTAGTAAAAGGTGAGGCATAGGAAAAGAGTTGTCCTTCTAAGAAAAGAGAAAAAAATCAGTTTCACTGTTACTCTAACGCCTCCAAATTGGATTCCAAATCGTCCTGTAAGAAACAGTTCAAAATAATCCTCTCAATGCCATATGAATCATTGATCACGAGGTACTATTGCAAATCGATGGCACCAAGATTAAACTCAGTCTTTAATCTTGGTTTTCTTTAAGTTCTGGGAAGGGATATTAAATAATTCTAATTTTCCGATTAGCTGTCAATAATTTTCACGGCCATAAGAGCCGGAAGATATTCACTGCTTCAGTGAATTTATTTTTAAGTATTGCGAAAGAGAATTTTATTTATTGGTTCTTGATTAAACCAACGTCCATAAAGTTTGCACGAGATTAAACAATCAGCTTTTATTTATATTGGAATTGAATGAATTGTAAAAATAATTTTTTTTTAATGTATTGTGAGGAAGTATGCATCTCATGGTATACTTTTTACAAGTTTAAAAAAAGTCACACTCAATGTTAAGGAACACAATGGCAATTGTGTTGCCCATACTCTATTTACAAATTGAAATTACTATTGTGTTACTTACCCATTCATTGGAAAACAAAACAAAACAATAAAAAGTCTTAGGGTTATCAACAATTATCGGTCTCGAACCAAGCATCTCTAATTCTGAGGGGCAGCAAATTATTCTTGAAGCAATTATGATTCTTAATTTGTATATTTCTTTTAATTAATCATGTGTGATAATATTGATTCCAAAGAAATCATTTTCTTTCTGGACCATAATGACCATGATATTTTGGCCATGATATTTTGTATACACATTGAAATTCTCATGAAAATGCCCTGGCATGATAATTACAATAAATAACATATAAACAAAAAATTATACAAAATGGAGAAACCGTACACAAACATATTATTTTAAACAGTATTATTGCAATAGAAATTATTTTCACTTTGGACTATGACGCAATTCTTACCAATACCTTGCCAGTACAATCAACCTCCAATCTATTGGAACTTTTTTATAAATTTCACTCAATTGTTTCCCTCTCTTTCGTCCCACTTAATGTTGAAACTTCAAATAATCAATACCATTGACAAAGATAGAGTCAGTAGAACAAATACACTTATAATAATTTTAAGGAAATATTAGCTTACAGTCGATACCGAGGAACAAAAAAAGAAAAACATCAAACAAACTAAAAAAGAAAGAAGAGAATAATTTCAATCATACTTTAAAAATAATTAATCTGTCATTCATACGAATTTTAAGTAATCATAGCAACTATGATTCTAGAAACTAAGCCAATTGTTACAACCCTTAAAAAACAATTGAAAAAACAAAAGTGTTTAGAGTATATCATATTGCAGTACTCCACAAAAATTGCTTACAACACAGTTCATTTTATATATTTCTTTTCATTAGTGATGTGTACCAATATTGACTACAAGAAGTAATTTTTCTTTCTGGAAACACATTGACCATATCATTTGCCACGAAATTAAAATTACCATAAAAATATCCCCTCAAAGGGCAAAATTGAAATAAATAGCATATAACTAAGATCGACACAAACGGACTATTTTAAGCAGGAACTTTTAAAAAGAATGGACTATGACCCAATTCTTACCAATGTCCTGACAGAACAATCAATCTCAAATCTATTGAGATTCTTTATAAATTTCACTCAATTGTTCCCTCTTTTTCGTTCCAATTAATGCTGAAACTTCAAATAATCAATGTGATAAAGAGAGAGTCGGTAGAACAAATGTACTTTAGGAATTTTAAAGAAATACAAGCTTACAGCGGATACTGAAGAACAAAAAAAATTACAAAAATAAAAAAGAACACAACAAAATACTCACAGGAAAATCCCTGGTCTAAGCTCTAGATCAAACTTTATACACCTCTTCCTTTTAAAGGGACAGAAAATTCAACAAAAGGATTGGAAAACTGATTCCAACCGGTTAGTAAACGGTGAGGAAAAGGAAAAGGGTTGTCCTTCTAAGAACAGAAGAAAAAAATCACATTCACTGTTACGCTAACGCCTCCAAATTGGATTCCAAATCGTTCTGCTGTAAGAAACAGTTCAAAATAATCCTCTTAATTCCACACGAATCATTGATCACGAGGTACTATTGCAAATCGATGGCACCAAGATTAAACTCCGTCTTTAATCTTGGTTTTTTTTAGTTCTTTGAATGGATCTTAAATAATTCTAATTTTCGATTAGCTGCCATTGGTTTTTCACTGCCGAAAAGCATTCGCTTCTGATGCTTCAGTGACTTTATATCTAAGTATTGCGAAAGATAAATTTATTTCTTGGTTCTTGATTAAACCATCTTCCATAAAGGTTGCACGGGATTAAGCAATCAACTTTTATTTATATCGAAATTGAATGAATGTATATTCATTCATTGTCCAAGTTTATTTTAAGTTTTGTGTTAAGGTATGTATCTCATGGTACATTTTAAACAATATTTTTTCAAGTTTTTGTCACTCTTTTCTTCCTTTTGAAAAATTATGTATAGGCTAAGCATACTTTCCAGAATCTTGAAAAATTATTATATATATATATTTGACACGAAAGTTTATGTCATTTGTCCCCAAAGAGGTTTACATTTAACAGGCCACATTCTGTAACAAAGTATAAAATGATGTAATGAAAGTTAGAGCATAATATGCTTGTAGTCTTGAATCAGTGTTGTTGTTGCTTCTTTTGCTCTTTTATTCGTATATTCATTTTTATTAATGATATGTGGCAAGTTTGACTCAAAAGAAACCAATTGTCTTTCTGGAACACATTGCCCCTATCCATGATATTTTGCATGTATATTAAAATTGCAATTAAAATTGCCCAATCGACACAATAATAGCAATAAAAGGTACATTACCAAAACGTACAGAAACGGAATATCTTAAAGAGAAGGACTTTCAAAAATAGTCTGTTTACGATTTGCCTTTACGACTATGACCCAATTCTTACCAGTCTTTAATCTTGGTTTTCTTTGAGTTCAGGGAAGGGATCTTAAATAATTCTAATTTTCCGATTAGCTGCCATTAATTTTTCAAGGCCGGAAAGCATTCAATGCTTCAGTGAATTTATTTCTTGGTATTGCAAAGAAAACTTTATTTCTTTTGGTTCTTGATTAAACAATCCTCCATAAAGATTGCACGAGATTAACCAATCAACTTTTATTTATATCGGAATTTAACGAATTGATAATCATTGCAGAAGTGAATTCATCTTTAAGTATTGTGATAAAGTGCATCTTCTGGTATATTTTAAACACTTTAAAATCACATTCTCTTGTACGGAACATAATAGTAATAGTGTTGGCCATATTCTGTATACGCATTGAAATTGCCATGGTGTTACTCACCAATCAATTGGAGAAAAAGACTTTTAGTTTATCATCACTTATCAGTTTCGAACCAAAGTTCTATAATTCTTAGGACCAACATGCTAATCATTAGACAACTGCAGCAAAAAGTTTTTCTGTAAATCGCTATTTATTAATCATCTATTATTATAATGTCAAGAGGAGGTCATTATTTTTTTTGGACACAGGGGCAACAGTGTTAGCCAAATTCTGTATACACAATGAAAATGTCAGGAATTGCAGTTTATTACCTATCACTGTGAAAAAAACTATAAAAAGACTTAAGGTTTATCACCATATATCGGTTTTGAACCAAGCGTCTACAATATTGAGGAAGATACGAGCAATTCACCAGAAAATTTTGGTTTTTCATTTGTATATTTCTTCTAATAATGATACGTCACAATATTGACAAAAATAAGCCGGTTTTTTTTTGGAACACATTGTCCATGTAGTTGTCCTTATGTTTTGTATACACATTGAAATTGCCTTGAAAATACCCTATAATCAGCATAATAATTACAATATATATATATATATATATATATATATATACAATATATATATATATACACAATATATATATATCCGAATGCCAAAAACATACACAAACGGAATATTTAAACAGGGTCTTTTAAAAGAAATTATTTTTCTCTCTGGTTTATGACTCAATTCTTTTTACCAATACCCTGACAGAACAATCAATCTAAAATCTATTGAGACTTCTTTTATAAATTTCACTCAATTGTTCCCCCTTTTCGTCCCACCTAATGTTGAAACTTCAAATAATCAATGTGATAGAGAGAGAGAGAGAGATATGAGACTCAATAGAACAAATGTACTTAAGAATTTTAAAAGAAATACAAACTTGCAGTCGATACGGAGGAACAAAAAGAAAAACATCAAACAAACTGAAAAAAAGAAAAAAGAATACAACAAATACTCCCAGGAAAATCCCCTGGTCTAAGCTCTGATCAAACTATATACTCCCTCTTTCTTTTATAGGGATAGAAAATTCAACAAAAAGAATGAGAAACTGATTCCAACCGGTTAGTAAAACGCCGAGGCATAGGAAAATGGTCCTTCTAAGAAGAGAAAAAAAATCCCATTTCACTGTTACGCTAACGCCTCCAAATTGGATTCCAAATCGTTCTGTAAGACACACAGTTCAAAATAATCCTCTCAATTCCACACGAATCATTGATCACAAGGTACTATAGCAAAATCGATGGCACCAAGATTAAACTCAGTCTTTAATCTTGGTTTTCTTTGAGTTCTTTGAAAGGGATCTTTAAATAACTCTAATTTTCCGATTAGCTGCCATTAATTTTTCACGGCCGGAAAATATTCTATGCTTCAGTGAATTTATTTCTAAGTATTGCGAAAGAGAAGTTTATTTCTTGGTTCTTGATTAAACCATCTTCCACAAAGATTGCACGAGATTAACTAATAAACTTTTATTTATATCGTAATTGAATGAATTGATATTCATTGTCCAAGTTTATTTTTATGTTTTATGATGAAGTATGTATCTCGTGGGACATTTTATTTCATTATTATTTTTTTTTTTAAATTTCTGTCGCCCTAGCTTTTTTCACTTTTTTTAAATGGTTTTAGGCGATATATATTTTCCAGAAAAGTGGAAAAATATATTTCACACCAAAGTTGTCATTTGTCTCCTAAGGGGTTTTATTTGAAAAGCCACGTTCTGCAACAAAATGTGGAATGAAATAGTAAAAGTTGGGGTTTAACACGAATGTAGTATTGATCCAGTGTTGCTGTTTCTAATTCTACCTTGTTAGACATTTAGACCAAACCCACGAACCCTTATGGACTTAAGATTGAAAGGAAAATGGGTGGTTTCTATTGTGATGGCGCCCCATAGGTAAATGTCTGACTTGGCATCGTGACGCTCTACAGTCACATGAGGCCGGGACCTACGGCTTTAATGACATTCCGAACCACTACAAACATCAATGATACCACCGTGACTCGAACCTGAAACCTGTGGTACCGAGCGCCAGACCACTAACCGCGAAGTCAACAGTTCCTGAAACACTTAGAAAGTTGTCTTTGATATCTTAAGGCACCGACGATACTCACTCTTACCAATGCCCTGACAGGACAATATCTATGATATCTATTGAGACTTCTTCAAAAATTTCACTCAATTGTTCCTCTTTTCGTTTCACTTAACGTTGAAACTTCAAATAATCAATGTGATGGAGAGAAAGAGTCGATAGAACAAATGTACTTTTAAGAATTTTTTAAAGAAATACGAGCTTTCTGCAGTCGATACCGAGGAACAAAAAACATCAAACAAACTAAAACAAGAAAAGAACACAACAAATACTCCCTGGAAAATCCCCTGGTCTAACTCTAGATCAAACTTTATACTCCTCTTCTTTTTAAAGGGATAGAAAATTCAACAAAAAGGATGGAAAAACTGATTTCAACCGGTTAGTAAACGGTGAGGCATAGAAAAGGGTTGTCCTTCTAAGAAGAGAGAAAATAAAATCACATTCACTGTTACGCTAACGCCTCTAAATTGAATTCCAAATCGTTCTGTAAGAAACAGTTCAAAATAATCCTCTCAATTCCACACGAATCATTGATCACGAGGTACTATTGCAAATCGATATCACCAAGATTAAACTCAGTCTTTAATCTTGGTTTTCTTTTGGAAAGGATCTTAAATAATTCTAATTTTCCGATTAGCTGCCGTTAGGTTTACACGGCCATTAATTCAATGCTTCAGTGAATTTATTTCTTAGTATTGCAGAAAAGAACTTTATTTCTTGGTTCTTGATTAAACCATCTTCCGTATAGATTGCGCGAGATTAACCAATCAACTTTTATTTGTATTGAATTGAATGAATTGATAATCATTGCACAAGTAAATTTGTTCTTATAGTAAGTATTATTATAAAAAATAGTCCACAAAAAAGGTGATGGCCAAAGTTGATAAATAACATATGACCAAAAACATACACAAACATACTATTTTAAATAGACATTTTTAAAAGAATGTTCTTCTCTCTGGACTATGAGCAATTCTTAGCAATACTCTGACAGAGCAATCAATCTCAAATCTATTGAGACTTCTTTTATAAATTTCACTCAATTGTCCTCTCTTTTCGTTCCACTTAACGGTTTTTAATCTTGGTTTTCTTTAAGTTCTTCGGAAAGGATCTTAAATATTTCTAATTTTCCGATTAGCTGCCATTAATTTTCACCTCCGAAAAGCATTCAATGCTTCAGTGAATTTATTTCTAAGTATTGCGAAAGAGAACTTTATTTTATGGTTCTTAATTAAACCATCTTCCATAATGATTGCACAAGATTAACCAATCAACTTTTATTTATATCGAATTGAAAGGTTATTTATTGCCCAAGTTTATTTTTAAGTATTGTGATAAGGTATGTGTCTCATGGTACATTTTAAACATTTTTTTTCAAGTTTCTGTCACTCTTTTCTTCCTTTGAAAAAAAGGATGTATAGGCTACATACTTTCCAGAAGCTTGGAAAAAAATATTAAATATTATATACGTATTTCACACGAAAGTTTGTCATTTGTCAACAAAGAGGTTCATATTTAACAGGCCACATTCTGTAACAAAGTATGAAATGATGTAATAAATGTTAGAGCCTAATATGCTTGCAGTCTTGAATCATTGTTGTTGTTGCTTCTTTTGCTCTTCATTTGTATATTTATTTTTATTTTTATTAATAATATGTGGCAAGTTTGACTCCAACGAAGCCAATTTTTGTTTCTGGAACACATTGCCCATATAGTTGTCCATGTTATTTTGCATACATATAAAAATTTAATTGAATAGACCTCACAAATCGGCATGATAATAGCAATAAATGATACATGACCAAAACGTACGTAAACGGACTATTTTAACCAGAGACTTTTAAAAATTGTCTGTTTACGCTTTTTGTCTTTTAAACTATGACCCATTCTTACTAATGCCCTGAGAACAATCAATATCAAATCTATTGAGACTTCTTTATAAATTTCACTCAATTGTTCTCTCTTTTACGTTCTACTTAATGTTGAATATCAATGTGATAGAGCGACAGACTCAGTAGAAAATGTACTTTTAAGAATTTTAAAGAAATACAAGCTTGCAGTCGATACGGAGGAACAAAAAAGAAAAGCATTAAACAAACTAAAAACACAAAGAATACAGCAAATACCTCGGAAAATCCCCTGGTCTAAGCTCTAGATCAAACTTTATATACCTCTTTTCTTATAAAGGGATAGAAAATTCAACAAAAAAAGGATGGGAAAAACTGATTCCCAACCAGTTTGGTAAACGGTGAGACATAGGAAAAGGGTTGTCCTTCTAAGAAGAGAAAAAAAAAAAATCCCATTCACTGTTACGCTAACGCCTCCAAATTGGATTCCAAATCGTTCTGTAAGAAACAGTTCAAAAATAATCCTCTCAATTCCACACGAATCCTTGATCACGAGGTGCTATTGCAAATCGATGGCACCAAGCTTAAACTCGGTTTTTAATCTTGGTTTTCTTTAAGTTCTTTGGAAAGGATCTTAAATATTTCTAATTTTCCGATTAGCTGCCATTAATTTTCACCTCCGAAAAGCATTCAATGCTTCAGTGAATTTATTTCTAAGTATTGCGAAGAGAACTTTAATTTATGGTTCTTAATTAAACCATCTTCCATGAAGATTGCACCAGATTAACCAATCAACTTTTATTTGTATCGGAATTGAATGGATTGATATTCCTTGCGCAAGTAAATTTATTTTTAAGTATTGCGATAAAGTATATATCTCATAGTAGAATTTAAACAATTTTTTTCAGTTTTCGTTGCCTTTTTAATCTCTTTGAAAAAGGATGTTTAGTCTACATACTTTCCAGGATATTGAAAAAAACTATTATATTTTCCACAACAAAGTTGCTGTCCTTTGTCCAAAAAGAAGTTTATAGTTCAGAGGCTGCATTCTCCAACAAAGTGTAAAAATAAGTAGTATGAGTTAGTGCCTAATTTTTTTTGTGTGTAGTATTGATTCAGTGTTGTTGTTGTTTCTTATCCCAATTGATAGACATCTAGATCAAGTCCACGAACACTTAGAGACTCATGTTTGAAGGGAAATAGGGGGCAACTTCTGTTGTGATGGAGTTCCCGTAGATGTAAATGTTTCTTGACACCGTGATTCTTTACGATCATATAAAACTATGGCTTAAAGTGGATTCGAATCACTACAAACATCCATGGCAGCGCCGTGAATCAAACGCAAATCTTTGGCACCGAGCGCCGTATGCTAGACCCTCAGCCATTCAAGTCCCTTGATTCAGTGTTGTTCATGGACACGAACTAAATTACTTCTCAAAAAAAAATGCGATGTTTATCTGTCACATTTATTAACATTTAACAGTCAGCACTGCATAACTGCAACACTCAAAACACATTTCTATAACAAATATTTACAGATTATGATACTTCGTTTAAGGGTATTTGTGCCCTCCGGACTACCTGGAACCCTTCTCTCCATTTCGTTCACTCCCCTGCACTTTCTCTCTCATTATCGGTTCCAAAGTCTAACGTGCGGAAAAAAAATTGTGCAAGGTCTAGCTTTTAATGTAAGGGTCAACCAATCCTTTAAAGAAAGGTATATTAACTTTGAGTTCAAGGTTATAGCTTTTAGAGGGAATGTATGGTGGATCCTGAGTTATATAACAAATATTTACAAAAAATCATTTTAAAAAGCCAATTCGTTTAAGAGTCTTTGTATCCTCCGTACTCCATGGAACTCTTACCCCCGGCTCCCTCCCACCTTATTCATTTTTCTCAATCTGCCTTTATCGGTTTCAAAAGTCTAACGTGCGGAAAAAAATTGTGCAAAGGTCTAGCTTTTAATGTAAGGGTCAACCAGTCCTTTAAAGAAAGGTATATTAACTTTGAGTTCAAGGTTATAGCTTTTAGAGGGAATGTACGGTGGATCCTGAATTATATAACAAATATTTACAAAATCATTTTAAAAGCCAATTCGTTTAAGGATCTTTGTATCTTCCGTACTCCATGGAACTCTTACCCCGGCTCCACTCCCACCTT
>BPLR01010497.1:0-22569 GCA_021605095.1 Caerostris extrusa | reverse complement strand
AAATTAAAATTTAATCAATTATATATTTATTATTTTATATATACGTGATAACCATAATAAATATATTCTTAACTACATGTATAGAAAGATAAACAATATGTTTCCTAAATTTCATTTAGTTTTTGTTTATTTAATTACTTTTATAATAAATAGTTATTTAAACAAGCAATTTATCTTTTGTGACATATTTATCACACCATAAAAATATTTAATGTAATAATATTTAAAATAAGTGGCAATGAATGCAGCAATGAACCATCTCGTTTGAAACACAAAAGCATTTACTGCTACATTATATCCACAGACGCGAAGAAAAAGTAAACTCAAAACCCGAATAAATAATTAAATAATTTTTCAGGCTACAAATTGAATTTCCATCTCCCTTATCATCCGTCTAAGTCATGTCCCCTTTCCAACAACTTAACAGCTTCCTTAAAAAAATAACTTCCACTTTCTCAACAACAAACGGGACATAAAATAACCAAAATTTAATAGTATCACTAAATTACGATCTGGCGTGGCACAAGGCAGTGATAACTCTTTACTCAAATATTTGCATGCCCTTCAACAAGGCAAACATTCGGGCACGACCCAAGAGCTCGCGAGGTCGTCAGGGTGAAAGCTCAAGACATTGCTTGGGCAATAAAAGATCTTGCCAATTTAAGACACCTTCCACGCTTCCGTTTAACACTGGAGATAACGGCCGCTTCAGGCTATCGAGCACCGTGGACGGCAACTAAGAAAAAATGTGCTCGCTTTATGGCGCTCTCACTGCGTTCAATAATGGAATATCATGGCGCGGAGCCATGGTAGGCCTTTCCTCTCTTTTATAGTTCAGTAGAGTTATGTTTTATGGCCCCAACATTTTGTGAAGGGACCACCTTTAATCGTATCAGTCTGAGAGGATTGCCGCTGCTTTCCATAAATGACTTTGGGCTCGGATAGACAGAACATGGACAAATGGCAATCAGTTCTCTAATTAAAGTGGACCCGGGCAAAAGTTTCCCAAAGTTGATGGGAGCTGTCATTTTTGCCTCGCTTGGAGCTTGTGCTGTTATGATACAGAATTCGGGAGAGAGCGAGTAGTTTTTAAGTGAAAGACAGTTTGTCAGAGACATTACAGAAATTTAACCAGGATTGCTTGCTGCAATGGTAGATTTCGATTTCAGGGTAACTGAGCGAATACGATTAGGGTATTGAGGAAAGAGGTTATAAAATGGATTAACTTTCCGTCTCTCAGCTTGGCTCTGCGTTATTAGCTGCTGTGTTTAACTCGAAAGCTTTTCCATTGCTTATATATAGACTCCGTGTTGATTATTGCTCAAGATATCAACTAAACATTATGACCGGAAATTATGCAGCACGTTTAGTAATATGGGTGCCGTCTCATTCATTTAATGTTTCTCTGTAAATGAAAAGCATTGATTTCCTTCTTATTACTATTAAATGACAGATTTAATAAAGTATATATAAATATATATAAAGGGTAACGGTTCAACATAGTATTTAAAAATATATAACACAATTTGTTTCAGTTAAAATATATAACACTTTTTTTTTTTCAATCATTTAATGTTTCTCAATAAATGAAAAACATTGCATTTCCTGCTTATTATTATTAAACGACAGATTTATAAATGTATATATATATTTTCAAAAGTGTAAAGATTCAACATAGTATATCATCGTGTTTTAAGCGATTGTTTTATATAAATGCAAACACTTATTTTGTATTGAATACAGATTTTGAGAAACCTTGAATATTTAGGAATTTTTTTTAGATTTAATGTTATTCATTTTTTCATTACCATTTTCAAAAATTTCCCTGGTTATTTGAAAAAATTTACGTATTTATCACATAATTCAATTCAATCAATGTCATTAAAGTAAAGATTAGCAATTTCCTACCAAATAATATCTAATTAATTTAAAAGCAATTTATTAAGAACGATATTTAAAAAATATAAATATATTTTTAAAATAATTATTGTAATTAAAAGCATCATTTCTTGAGTTCTTTCGCAATCATTCGTCTGCTATAAATTGTACTATAAAAATACTAATGAATCAAAAGTAGAATTACAATACTAAATCTGAGAGAAAAGTAATTAGCATATTTATGTGCTGAATAAATTCTAAAATAAAACTTGGAATTAAGTTAAAATGGCAAAAAAGCAACGCTATCGAAAACTATAAATTTTATTAAAATAGTTGCACGATTTGATCATAACTTTTTTTCATAACCATATTTCTCTCCCATAAATTAGTTTCCCTCAAAGACGAACTGCCACCAGTAACTGTATTTCGAAAATTACTCTTAAAATTCCTTACACATCAGATGGGAAAATCTTTTTCACTTTCTTTTTTCTTATGCAAGTTGTTGATTGATTTAAAATTACTTCTGCCCAAAATTCCTAGCGAGTCATTGCAGAAAAACATTAGTTTCCTCAACTGCGCAACAGAGACCAAAAGAATTTCCATTTATTTACTAATTTTGACAATTTACATTCTACTGAAATATAAATTGCGTTTTATTCTTTAATCTAAACTCCAAGGAAGCATCATTATTATTTTTAAAAAAATAAAAGGCAACGAGAGAAACTGACATGTTTTAATCTTGAGAACTAGCCTTCATTGTGTGGAATTCTTCAGGGATATCTAGATGCTGGTAGATACGTGTAGAAAAAAAAGGCAACAATGTTAAATACCCTTCCAGAATCATTTATTACAGTTTGTCATTTTGACTTTTTGGTGACAATTCCGCTGCGCTTTGTGTGGTCTTATAATTATTTTTAATTTCAGTCATTTCAAAAAGGCTCAAGTAATAGAAGGTTTTCAAGAAGATTCTGACAAAGATGAAAGTTTTTATTTGAAAAAAATGAAGCAAAGTATTTTGGGACACGATAGATTTTTTAAAAAAAGTTTTATTTGTACTTGGACAGTTTTTTTCTTTCGGAATAGTTTTGTTTGCAACAAAAAAAAAGAAAAAAGTTCTCTTTCATGAAATGAAAAACTGAAGAGATCTGCAAATTCTGGTCCATGGAAACATGAAATTAGTTTTTCGTCCTTTTGAAAAAGGCTGCCCTCTGGGAAATGTCCCAACAACAGAAACGGTGCATTTATATGGTTTTAACGAGTTTCTTTCTTGTAGGTATAAGGAAACATTTTTTTTTTTCCTTTCAAGCATTTTTTTTTTTTTTTTTTTTTTTTTTTTTCTAAACACAGGATTATTTTGAATAATATGATGTTTATTCAGCTTTATATATATATATATAAAATGCATCCAAGACATTCAACAACCTCAAATATATAAACAATAAAATATTTTTTTTTTATTTCTTATATATTTCTAAATACAACATTATTTTGAAAAATAGGGTGTTTACTATACTTTATATAATTAATTTTTCTTAATTAATAAATTCGTAATTTGAACTAAATATGTCTTATACTGTTCTGTCTTAAATAAATATTTGTTTCAAAAGGCACTCCAGAGTATTTAATGATTCCCACCAAATGCTTTTCTGTGCTAATGGATCTAGTTTTAAATTATTGTTTTTCAATAAATGCAAACACTTACTTTGTGTTGACTACAGAATTTGAGTAAGCTTGAATATTTATGAATTTTTTTATATGTTAAATTTTATTAACATTCATTTTTCATTACAGTTCTCAAAACTTTCCTTGCTTATTCGAAAAATTTACGAATTTATCACATAATCCCAATTCAAATAATGTCATTAAAGTAAAGATTAACAATTTCCTAACAAATAATATCTAATTATTTAAAATGGCAATTTATTAAGAATGGTATTTTAAAAATATATAAATATATTTTTAAAATACTGATTGTCATGAAACATCATTTCTTGAGTTCTTATGCAATCATTTGTCTGCGATAAATTGTTATATAAAAATACTAATGAATCAAAAGTAAAATTACAACAATACTAAATCTGAGAGAAAAGTAATTAATATTTTTATATGCTGGAATAAATTCAAGAAATAAAACTTGGAATTAAGTTAAACTGCAAAAAACTACGCTATCGGAGACCACAAATTTTATTAAAATGCTTGCACTATTTGATCGTAACTTTTTTCATAACCATATTTCATTCTGCCATAAATTAGTTTCCCTTCAAAGACAAAACTGCCACAACTGTATTTCGAAAACTACTCTTAAAATTCTTTAAAAATCAGATGGGAAAATCATTTTCTATTTTTCTTATGCAAGTCGTTGATTGATTTAAAATTACTTCTGCCCAAAATTCCTGGAGAGTCATTGCTAGAAAACATTAGTTTCCGCAACTGCGCATCGAAGACCAAAAGAATTTCCATTTATTTTTTGCCAATTTTGACAATTTACATTCTACTGGAAATATAAATTGCGTTTTATTCTTTAATATAAATGCCAAGGGCGCATCGTTATTATTTTTTAAAAATAAAAGGCAACGAGGGAAACTGACATGTTTTAATCTTTGAGAACTGTGTGGAATTCTTCAGGGATATCTAGATGCTGGTAGATACATGTAGAAAAAAGCCAACAATGGTAAATAAACTTCCAGAATCATTTATTAAAGGTTGTCATTTTGACTTTTGGTGACAATTCTGCACGTGCTTTGTGTGGTTGTAATTATTTTAATTACAGTCATTTCAAAGTTGCTCAACTAATAGAAGGATGAATGTTTGATGAAGATGAATGTTTTTATTTGAAAAAAATTAAGCGAAGTAATTTTGGGACACGATAGATTTTTGTTAAACTGTTTTGTTTGTACTTGCAATGTTTTTTTTCTTTCTGAATAGTTTCATGACAATAAAGAAAAAAGTTCTCTTCCATGAAATGAAAACTGAAGAGATCTGCAAATTCTGGTCCATGGAAACATGAAATTAGTTTTTCGTCGTTTTTGAAAGACTTGTGCTCTTGGGAAATGTCCCAAGAACAGAAACGGTGCATTTATATGGTTTTAACGAGTTTCTTTCTTGTAGGTAGTACTTATAAGAAAATTTTTTCTTTCAAACATTTTCTTTTACTTTTTTATCTTTCTAAACACAAGATTATATTGAAGAATATGATGTTTATTATACATTATGTATATATATTTATTTAAATGCATCCAAGACATTCAACAACCTCAAATATATAAACAATAAATCACTTTTTATTAAAAAAAAAGAAATATGATATTTTCTGTATAAATTAACAGAAAAAAAGCATTTGAATAGTGGTTTAATAGTTTAATTTAAGTGAATTACTTTGCATTTAGTTTTTTCACAAAAATTAATTATTTATATAGTCTAAAAATATATTTAGTCTTAAATATATTAAGCATACAATATTAAGAACTAGAAAATTCTTTATTCATTCTATGAATTACAGATTTGCCTTTTAAAAGTAAAAAACTCAAAAATCTTTCAACCTAATTTAATTTTGAAAAGTAAATTAATTTTTCTTTATTGATATTTTTCATTTTATTTAGAAAATAGAAAATTTTGACAATTATATATTAAAGATATTGAAAAGTGTTTTTAAAGTTTTATGAATAATTTTTTTTTACAACAGTAATTAGTTCATTTATTTATGATTTTAAACTGCATGATAATTATCAAAATCAAATTGTGTCCCTAATTTTGAGAATGACATTGCAGAAAAATACATATAATCATTATAATCATAATTACTATCTTGTACCATTGAATTTAAGACACAGATAGAAGTATATTTATTGAAAAATATTTTCAAACTCCTTATTTTCAAATGGAAGGAACAGTCAAACTTACGCATTTTGTTGTTACTTTTTTATAAGAAAAGAATATTTATAAGAAAAGCGATACCCAATTTTTACTTTTAAAAATTGATTTTTCTCAAAAAAAAAAAAAAAGAGATCGATTTCAGAAATAGAATTGCAAGAAAAAAAAGTCACTGAAAGTAACGGAAATTTGTAAAGGAAAAGAATGAAAATTGGCATTGGAAAACCAATGAAAATAAATCAAAGAAACGCAAGGAGAAATTTAATACAAAAATTAAGTAGCACTGAAATAAAAGGCAAAAATTGGTTGAACCAATGCAATAAATTGCTTATTAGAAAATTGACAGGTATCAAAACGAAGGCAACTTTGGATATTTAAAACTTATTTCTTTTGTTGAAGTAAAGAATTTGTTAATTGTGAATTGTTTGTTTAAAAATTTTTATATTAATTCATATTTATTTTAGAGTTTAAGTTTACTTTTTTTTTGGTTTTTTGTCTCATATAATCACTATTATATGATATAATAATTTTTCACAAAACTGTAATTATAACAAGTGGGCTGAAAAGTTCGTAGACTGACACATAGATGGCGTTACTAGTATTAAATCCATATGATTTTTACCTTTAAAAAACACGTGTATAAATTTTACAGCTGTTGCACTATTTCAGCCCACCTGTTATTACTTTATTAAACCTAAAAATAATCATTCCTAAAATATATTTTATAAAATTTGAAGTACGAAAAAGCTTAAATGCTTACGAAATATAAAAATTATAACAAGAAAAATAAATTGAAAAATGTATATTATAATTAAATATTATATTATATATTAATTACTATAATTAAATTATTAAAAATGTAAATAAAGTGACTTAAAATGAGCAAACAAAAAAAAATATTTAATCCTTGCATTTAAAAATATTTATAAATTATATAAGCAATGATGGCATTTTAATGAATATGTACATATTAGTAAATTAATTTTTACATTTTTTGGCTGAATTTTGATTTTAAATTTTCGCCTGTAGTTAATTATAGGCGAAAAACTATAGTTATAAGTTAACAATATATAAACCAATATAAAAACGATATAAAGTTAACAATATATGATATAAAAATTGATATAAAGTGAACAATACATACTGATATAAAAGTTAACAATATATACCGATAGTTAATTATATACATTTTAATTTTATTCCGGTACTATAAGTTTAATCTTGATGACTCAATATTATATCCTTATTGTACTCTTTTTTTTAATTAAAAAAAAATTTCTGCTGTTTTCATGTATTTTAAGGAACCTGAATTTTGTGAGTTTAAGGAATTAACCAATTAGTTAATTTATTGATTTAGTCCAGATATAGCACCAGAAATTGCTAGTATAATTTTGATATATTGCTATACTCTTATTTCATTGCCGTGTAGAAAATAACAGGATATTCTTAAAGAACACCAAATTTCATATTAATTTAAATATTCTAAGATTTAAGAGAATACGTAATGATTTGTGGAAGGACTATGACATTTGACTAATTTATAAGCCGCATTAAAATGTCCCCTTAGCAAGAGAAAGTGTTTAGTCTATATTAACGTCTTGAATAAACACGCATCTAATTAATTATTACAATAATTAACTGTCACCGTGACTATATATATGGATAATCTTCCTTCCTAGTACAAAACTTTGATATGCTCAGGTATGTAGCTGTTAAAGTACCATGAATCATGAGGGATTAGTTTGAAACAATATTGACAGCATGCATTATTTAGCTATTACTAATTTTGATAGTATTCAGTTAGTTTAATTCAAATTATTCTCCAAGTATTATTTATTATCAAAGAAACTTTTTTAGAATTTGAATTAGAGTAAATTGGGATTAAAATTAGAATTTAGAATCTTAAGTTTGAATTTAATTATTCATTTTAAATTGTAAAATTTTATATACTTATTATTTTAACGTAACATAATACAATCAATTGAAAATGGCTAATAGAACTAGTAAATCCATTCTAATAAACGAAGACACTTTTGAAAATGCATACAAGACATTCAACAACCTCACATATATAAACAATAAAACATTTCTTTTATATATATAATTTTTCTAAACATAAGATTATTTTGAAAAATATGGCATTTATTAAACTTTATATATACACATAGTAAAATTCATCCAAATTATTCAACAACCTTAAATACATAAACAATAAAACAATTGTTTCTTATCATCATTTAATGTTTTATTATAATTTTTTATAATTTGAAAATAATTTCATTTTGTCCTTTTAAGAAAAAAATTTTAAATTTAATCAATTATATATTTAGTTATTTTATATATAAGACGATGAATAAAAAAAATACATTCTTAACTATACGTTTAGAAAAGGAAAACAATATGTTACATAATTTGCATTTAGCTTTTTGTTTATTTAATAACTTTGTTTAATTTTTTTTTCCTTTCAAGCAATTTTTTACTTATCTTTCTAAACATAAAACTATTTGAAAATATGATGTTTATTATATTTATATATATATATATATAAAATAAACATTTTTTTCAAAAATATGATGTTTATTATATATATATATATATATATATATATATATATATATATTAAATTCATCCACAAAATTAAATATATAAATAATAAAACATTTGTTTCTTATCATCATTTAAAGTTTTATTATTATTTTTAATAAAAAGACAAAATAAAATTTTCAAGTTAAGAAAAAATTTATAAATTTAATCAATTTTATATTTAATTATTTATATATAAATAAGACGATAAATAATAAAAATTAAATAAATTTTTAACTATATGTATAGCATTACTTTTTTTTTACTCCTTATCTTTCTAAACAAAAGATTATTTTTAAAAATTACTTATATATATTATAAATTATTATTTATATTTATTATACTTTATTATACTTTATATATATATATAGATATATATTGTCACCTGCTAGCGAGTAGTTGGGTAAGGTGGTTTTGTGTTGTAGGCGTCTGTTGACGGAAACACTCCAATCTATCTCTTTATATTAATTTATTTACAATATTAATAATGCTTTACGTACAATTTTAATACACAAGGCACCCTGTTCCTCTTCTCTGCAATATCAATTCAATTTTATACTTAAAAATTGTCGACACATCACATACGGTCCCTCACCATGTTACCTCAGACGCTCCTAGCGTTCTGCCTTTCATCACCAAAAATCTAACCGTTCGAACTTACCAGTTCACACAGTACTGCTCACAGTGGTGACCTCTTGCAACAATGTAATTACAGTTAAACCTTTACAATATACGTATTAAAATTCATCCAAGGCATTCAACAACCTTAAATGTATAAGCAATAAAACATTTTTTTCTTATCATCATTTAAAATTTAAGTATTCTTTTTAATAACTTGAAAATAATTTTATTTTGTCCTATTAGGAAATATATTTTATAAATTCAATCAATTATATATTTAATTATTACGATATATATGTAATATAATTAATAATTAATTATTATATATAATTACTATATATAATTAATTATAAACGCTATATGTAAGAAAAATTAAATACATTCTTAACTATACGTATAGAAAAGGTAAACAATATGTTACATAATTTTTATTTAATTTTTTTGTTAAGAAAAAAAAATTATAAATTTAATCAACAATATAATTAATAATTTTATATATAAAGTTATAAATAAAAATTAATATTTAATTAGTTTTATAATGAATAGTTATTTAAATATACTGTTTTTTCTTTTGTGCATATATACCTCATTGTTAAATATTTAGTGTAATGATATTTAAAATAAATTGAAATGAATGAAACGATCATCTCGATTGAAACATAAAACCATTTACGACATTAACATCCAAACACGCGAAGAAAAAGTAAATTCAAAAACACCCATAAATAATTTTAAAAATTTCCCACCCCAGGCGACAAATTGAATTTCCATCCCCCTTATCATCTGTCTAAGTCATCCCCTTTTCCAAAACTTAACAGCTTCTTAAAAAAACTTCCTCTCTCAACAACAAACGGGACATAAATAACCCATTTAAAAGTATCACCAAATTACGATCAGGCGTGGCACAAGTTCGATAACTCTTTTACTCAAATATTTGCATACCCTGCAACAAGGCAAACATTCGGGCACGACCCAAGAGCTCACGAGTCGTCAGGGTGAAAGCTCAAGACATTGCTTGGGCAATAAAAGATCTTCCCAATTTAAGACACCTTCGACGCTTCCGTTTAACACTGGAGATAACGACCCTTCCAAGCCTTTATCGAGAAAGTTCCGTGGACGGGGCAACTAAACGTCTTTTTTCTTGTATCTCACTCCGTTCCAATAGATATCATGGCCCGGGCCATGGCAGTAACCTCCTCGTTTATAATTCAGTAAGTTAGGTTTTATGGCCCGTCTTTGTGGAGGGACCTAGGCAGAATTGTATCAGTCTGAGAGGATTGCCACTGCTTCATAAAAATGACTCTATTTGGGTCCGGATAGACAGAACATGGACAAAATGGCACCAGTTCTCTAATGAAACTGGACCCGGACAAAGTTTTCCAAAGTTGATGGGGGCTGTCATTTGCCTCGATGGAGTTTGAGCTGTTATGATACAGAATTCGGCAAAGAGCGAGTAGTTTTCTATGAAAGATAGTTTGTCGAGACATTACAGAAATTTAACCAGGATTGCTTGCTGCAATTTTAGATTTCGATTTCAGGGTAACTGAGCGAATACGATTAGGGTATTGAGGAAAGAGGTTATAAAATGGATTGCTTTCCGTGCTTATTAGCTGCTGGGTTTAACTTGGAAAGCTTTTCCATTGCTTATGGTATGGCCTCCGTGTTGATTATTTTTCTCAAGATATCAACTAAAAATTATGACCGGAAATTATGGAACACGTTTAGTAATATGGGTGCCGTCTCACTCATTTAATGTTTCTCTCTGTAAATGAAAAGCATTGATTTCCTTCTTATTACTATTAAATGACAGATTTATTAAAGTTTATATATATTCAAAAGTGTGAAAGATTCACCACATAGTATTTAAAAATATATAATACTTTTAGTTTTTCTCAATCAATTAATGTTTCTCAATAAAAAGGGAAAGAGTCGTTGCATTTTTTTATTATTATTATGAAATGACAGATATATTAAAAGTTTATATATACACAAAAGTGTAACGGTCCAACACAGTTTTAAAAATATATAACCTTTGTTTCAGTTGAAATATATAACACATTTTTTTTTCTCAATCATTTAATGTTACTCAATAAATGAAAAACATTTATCTTATTACAGATTTATTAAAGTACATGTTCAAAAGTGTAAAGATTCAACAAAGTATATCATCGTGTTTTAAGCGATTGTTTTATATAAATGCAAACACTTATTTTGTATAGAATACAGCTTTTGAGAAAGCTTGAATACTTAGGAATTTTTTTTTGTATTTAATGTTATTCATTTTTTTCATAACCATTCTCAAAACTTTCCCAGCTTATTTGAAAAAATTTACTAATTTATCACATAATTCCAATTCAATCGAAGTCATTAAAGTAAAGATTAACAATTTCCTACCAAATAATATCTAATTAATTTAAAAAGCAATTTCTTAAGAATGATATTTAAAAAATATATATAAATATTTTTAAAATACTGATTGTAATTACATCCTTTTTTTTGAGTTCTTACGCAATCATTTTTCTGCTATAAATTGTAATATAAAAATATTAATGAATCAAAAGTAAAATTACATCAATTCTAAATCTGAGAGAAAATAATTAACATTCAACTAAATTCAAGAAATAAAACTTGAATTAATTTAAAAACTGCAAAAAAGCTACGCTATCGGAGACCATAAATTTTATTAAAATAGTTGCAGGATTTGATCATAACTTTTTTTTTCATAACCATATTTCATTCTGCCATAAATTAGTTTCCCTCAAAGGCAAACTGCCACCAGTAACCCTGTTTAGAAAATTACCTTAAAAATTTTTAAAAACCAGACGGAAAAATCTTTTCTTTTCTTTTCTTATGCAAGTAGTTGATTGATTTAAAAATTACTTCTGCCCAAAATTTTCCTATCGAGTCATTGCTGAAAAACATTAGTTTCCTCAACTGCGCATCGGAGACCAAAAGAATTTCCATTTATTTACCAATTTTGACAATTTACATTCTACTATAAATTTAAATTGCATTTTAATCTTTAATCTAAACGCCAAGGAAGCATCATTATTATTTTTTTTTAAATAAAAGGCAACGAGAGAAACTGACATGTTTTAATTTTGAGAACTGTGTGGAATTCTTCAGGGATATCTAGATGCTGGTAGATACGTGTAGAAAAAAAAAATGGAACAATGGTAAATACACTTTCAGAATCATTTATTACTTTTGTCATTTTGAATTTTTGGTGACAATTCCGCTTGCGCTTTTTGTGGTCTGATAATTATTTTAATTTCAGTCATTTCAAAGATGCTCAAGTAATAGATGGATTTCAAGAAGATTCTGACAAAGATGAACGTTTTTATTTGAAAAATAAAGCAAAGTATTTTGGGACAAGATAGATTTTTAAACGGTTTTTTTTTTTTTTTTTTTTTTTTGTATTTGCAATGTTTTTTTTTTTTCTGGATAGTTTCGTAGCAACAAAAATAAAGAAAACGTTCTCTTCCATGAAATGAAAAACTGAAGAGATCTGCAAATTATGGTCCATGGAAATTTAGTTTTTCGTCGTTTTTAAAGGCTCCCTCTTGGGAAATGTCCCAACAACAGAAACGGTGCATGTATATAGTTCTAACGAGTTTCTTTCTTGTAGGTGGTACTTATAAGGAAACATTTTTTTTTCCTTTCAAACATTTTTTTTTTCCTTTTTATCTTTCTAAACACAAGATTATTTTGAAGAATATGATGTTTATTATACTTTATATATATATATTAAAATACATCCAAGATATTCAACGAAAAATATATAAACAACAAAAAAATTTTTCTTTTATCTTTCTAAACACAAGATTATTTTGAAAAATATTGTGTTTATTATATTTTATATATATATTATAATTCATATTAAAATTCATCCATTAACAACCTTAAATATACCAACAATAAAGCCTTTGTTTCTTGTCATCATTTAAAGTTTTAGTATTCTTTTTAATAATTTGAAAATAATTTTATTTTGTCCTTTTAGGAAAAAATTTTATAAATTTAATCAATCATAGATTTAATTAGTTTATATATAAGACGATAAATAAAAAAATTAAATGCATTCTAAGCTATACTTTTAGAAAATATAAATAATATGTTACATAATTTTTATTTATTACTTTGTTTATTTAACTTTTTTCCTTTCAAGAACTTTTTTTACTTATCTTTCTAAATACAAGATTCTTTTGAAAAATATGGTGTTTATTATACTTTATTAAAATCCATTCAAGCCATTCAACAACCTTAAATATAGAAAACAACAAAATATTTCTTTCTTATCATCATTTAAAATATTAATAAAAATTATTATTTTTAATAACTATAAAATACATTTATTTCGTCCTTTTAGGAAAAAAATTTTAAATTTAATCAGTTATATATTTAATTATTTTATATATAAGGCGATAAACAAAAAATTAAATACATTCTTAACTATACGTATAAAAAGTTAAACAATTTGTTACATAATTTTTATTTATTTTTGGTTTATTTGATTAGTTTGTTTATTTAATTTTTTCCTTTCAACCAATTTTTTTTTACTTATCTTTCTAAAGGCAAGATTATTTTGAAAATATGGTGTTTATTGCACTTATATGTATATAATTAAAGTTCATGCAAGACATTCAGCACTCTTAAATATACAAACAACAAAACATTTGTTTCTTATTATCATTTAAAGTTTTATTATTACTTTTAATAACATGAAAACAATTCAATTTTGTCCTTTTAAGAAAAAAATTTTTTAATTTAATCAATTATATATTGATTATTTTATATAAAGAGCTAACCAAAAAAATAAATATATTCTTAACTACATGTATGGAAAAGGTAAACAATACGTTTCCTAATTTTTTATTTATTTTTTGTTTATTTATTTACTTTTATAAAAATTGTTATTTAGACAAGTAATTTATCTTTTTGTGCATATTTATCACACCATAAAATATTTAGTGTAATAATATTTAAAATAAATAGCAATGAATGTAACGATGAACCATCTCGTTTGAATATAAAACCATTTACTACATTAACATCCAAAGATGCGAAGAAAAAGCAAATTCAAAACACCCATAAATAATTAAATAATATTTTTCCCCAGGCGACAAATTGAATTTCCATCACCTTTATCATCTGTCTAAGTCATCTTCACCTTTTCCAACAACTTAACTGCTTCTTAAAAAAAAAAAAAACTTCTTCACTCGACAACAAACGGGACATAAATAACGAATTTAAAAGTATCACTAAATTTCGATCTGGCGTGGCACAAATGCGATAACTCTTTACTCAAATATTTGCATACCCTTCAACAAGGCAAACATTCTGGCACGACCCAAGAGCCCACGAGTGGCGTCAGGTGAAAGCTCAAGACATTGCTTGGGCAATAAAAGATCTTCCCAATTTAAGACACCTTCGACGCTTTCGCGTTTAACACTGGAGATAACGACCCTCCACGCATTTATCGAGAACTTCCGTGGACGAGGCAACTAAACGTCTTTTTCCTTATATCTCACTCCGTTCCAATAGATATCTTGGCGCGGGCCATGGCAGTAACCCTCCTCTTTTTATAGTTCAGTAAGTTATGTTTTATGGCCCGTCTTTGTGGAGGGACCTAGACCGAATCGTATCAGGCTGAGAGGATTGCCACTGCTTTCCATAAAATGACTCCATTTGGGCCCGGATAGACAGAACATGGACAAAATGGCACCAGTTCTCTAATGAAAGTGGGCCGGGGCAAATGTTTTCCAAAGTTGATGGGGGCTGTCATTTGCCTGGATGGAGCTTGTGCTGTTATGATACAGAATTCGGGAGAGAGCGAGTAGTTTCTATGAAAGACAGTTTGTCGAGGCATTGCAGAAATTTAACCAGGATTGCTTGCTGCAATGGTAGATTTCGATTTCAGGATAACTGAGTGAATACGATTAGGGTATTGAGGAAAGAGGTTATAAAATGGATTGCTTTCCATCTCTCAGCTTGGCTCTGCGTTATTAGCTGCTATGTTTAACTTGGAAAGCTTTTCCATTGCTAATGGTATGGCCTCGATGTTGATTATTTCTCCAGATATCTACTAAAAATTATGACTGGAAATTATGGAGCACGTTTAGTAATAGGAATTCCCGCTCATTCATTTAATGTTTCTCTGTAAATGAAAAGCATTGGATTTCCTTCTTATTGTTATTAAATGACAGATTTATTAAAGTTTATATATATTCAAAAGTGTAACGGTTCAACATAGTATTTAAAAATATATAACACAATTGGTTTCAGTTAAAATATATTACACTTTTTTGTTTTTTCTCAATCATTTAATGTTTCTCAATAAATGGAAAACATTGCATTTCCTGTTTATTATTATTAAACGACCGATTTATTAAAGTATATATATGTTCAAAAGTGTAAAGATTCAACATAGTATATCATCGTGTTTTAAGCGATTGTTTTATATAAATGCAAACACTTATTTTGTATAGAATACAGCTTTTGAGAAAGCTTGAATATTTAGGAATTTTTGTATTTAATGTTATTCATTTTTTCATTACCATTCTCAAAACTTTCCCTGCTTATTTGAAGAAATTTACGAATTTATCACATAATTCCATTCAATGAATGTCATTAAAGTAAAGATTAACAATTTCCTACCAAATAATATCTAATTAATTTAAAAAGCAATTTATTAAGAATGATATTTAAAAAATATATAAATATTTTTAAAATACTGATTGTAATTAAGCATCATTTCTTGAGATCTTACGCAATCATTCGTCTGCTATAAATTGTAGTATAAAAATACTTATGAATCAAAAAGTAAAATTACAACAATACTAAATCTGAGAGAAAAGTAATTAACATTTTTATGTGCTGGAGTAAATTCAAGAAATAAAACTTGAATTAAGTTAAAATGGCAAAAAGCTACGCTATCGAAGACTATAAATTTTATTAAAATAGTTGCACGATTTGATCATAACTTTTTTTCATAACCATATTTCATTCTCCCATAAATTAGTTTCCCTCAAAGACAAAAACTGCCACCAGTAACTGCATTTCGAAAATTACTCTTAAAATTCCTTAAAAATCAGACGGAAAAATCTTTTCTTTTCTTTTTCTTATGCAAGTTGTTGATTGATTTAAAATTACTTCTGCCCAAAATTCCTAGAGTCATTGCCAGAAAAACATTAGTTTCCTCAACTGCGCATCGGGGATCAAAAGAATTTCCATTTATTTACCAATTTTGACAATTTACATTCTACTGAAAATATAAATTGCGTTTTATTCTTTAATCTAAACGCCAAGGAAAGCATCATTATTATTTTTAAAAAAAAATAAAAGGCAAAGAGAGAAACTGACATGTTTTAATCTTAAGAACCAGCCTTCATTATGTGGAATTCTTCAGGGATATCTAGATGCTGGTAGATACGTGTAGAAAAAAATGGAACAATGGTAAATACACTTCTTACAGAATCATTTATTACAGTTTGTCATTTTGACTTTTTGTGACAATTCCGCTTGCGCTTTTTGTGGTCTGATAATTATTTTAATTTTAGTCATTTTACAGTTGTTGAACTAATAGAAGGATTTCAAGAAGATTCTAACTTTTTGAAGATATGAATGTTTTTATTTAAAAAAAAAAGGAAGCAAAAAGTATTTTGGGACACGATAGATTTTTTTTTTTTTTTTTTGAAATAGTTTTGTTTGTACATTCTACAGTAGTTTTTGTTTCTTTCTTTAATAGTATTAAAATTCATGACATTCAGCAAACTCAAAAATAAAGAAAAAAATTTCTCTTTCCATGAAATTAAAAACTGAAGAGATCTGCAAATTTTCTGGTCCATGGAAACATGAAATTAGTTTTTCGTCGTTTTTGAAAGACTCCATTTCTTGGGAAATGTCCCAACAACAGAAACGGTGCATTTATATGGTTTTAACTAGTTTTTTTTCTTCTAGGTGGTACTTATGAGAAAACATTTTTTTTTTTTTTTCCGATTTCAAACACTTTTTTTTTTTTTGTTCACTTTTTATCATTCTAAACACAAGACTTGGTTTTGAAGAATATTGATGTTTATTATTATACTTTATATATGTATTAAGCGCCATTCATCCAAGACATTCAACAAACTCAAATATATAAACAATAAACATTTTTTTTTATTTCACAATTATCTTTCGAGACTAAACACAAGATTATTTTAAAAACTAAGGTGATTTATCCCATACTTTATACTTCATATATATATATATATGTTTAAGAATATATCGTTTAAGAATATTCTTTTATTTTCTAAACTACAATGAAATTTCATTTATTCTGTTTATATAGAAATATTACCCAAAATTATCTAGTTTTTCAGAACGCTTTTGTTTATTTAAACTCATCAAGTCAAATTACTCGACATCATTCAATATATTTTTATATATCTAAACCAAGATTACGAATTTATAACTTCAATTTATATTGCATTTTCTTTTCTTTCATTCTGAATTGCTATATAAAAAAAAATATATAATTGATTGATTTTGTACTAGAAAGAAAAATTATCCATATATATAGTCACGTTGACAGTTAATTATTGTAATGATGAATTAGATGCGTGTTTATTCAAGTCGTTAATATAGACAGGACATTTTCTCTTGGTAAGGGGACATTTTAATGCGGCTTGAATATTAGTTAAACGTCATAGTCCTTCCACAAATCATTACGTATTCTCTTAAATCATACAATATTTAATTTAATTAGAAATTTGGATTTTTTAATAACATCCTATTATTTTGTATACTGCAATGAAATTTATCTAAAAAAATCAACCAAAGTCGTTATTTTTTATAATGCGTTTTTTATTATAACACATCAACTCAAAGGTATTCGACATCTTGAAATATAATTTTGTATATCTAAACCAAGATTACGAATTTATATTTCGTTTTATTTTCTTTCCTACTGAATCGCTAAACTGTATATGGATTAAATAAATAAATTAAACTAATTGATTAATTCATTGAGCTCAGAAAATCAGGTTGCTTTAAATACATGAAAACAGCACATATTTTATTAAAAAATATAATGCAATAATGATATAATATTAACTCATCACGATTAAACTTATAGTACCCGGATTAAAATTAATATGTATATAGTTAATTATCGGTATGTGTTGTTAACTTTATATCAGTTTTATATCGTTATGCACTGTTAACTTATAACTATAATTGTTTCGCCTATAGTTAACTGCAGGCGAAAACTTTTATATCACACATATAAAAATATTAACCAAAATTGTCTCGTTTTTGATAATGCTTTTATTTATTTTAACCCATCAAGACTAAATTATTCGACATCTTACAGTATAATTTTATATATTTAGACCAAGATAATTTTTATTGTTGAGTACATATTGCCATTTATTTTACTGAATTGCTATATAAGGATTAAATAAAAAATTAAACTAATTGATTAATCCATTAAACTCATAAAATCTGGTTAGCAGATATTTTATTAAAAAACGTATAAAACGGTATAATATTAACTCGTCACGATTAAACTTATATTACCAGGAAGAAAATTAAAGTATTACTATAGGTTAACTATAATCAAAAATTCTTAAATTACCACTCCAATTCTTCAAGAAAGATGGTATCAAATTTCATATGATAATCAACAAATTTATCACCAAATGCATTAATCAAGTCCAAAAAATATAATGGAAATACTTCAGAATGTACTTAACGTTTATAGCAATTTTTGTAATATTTTTGCTGCTAAATTATCTAAAGTATATTTATCAAAAAAATGTGAAATAATAATCCAAACTACTTAGTAATGTTTATAGATAAAATATAATTATAGTAAGGACTATATATTAAATAAATTATTCCCATAATTAAATTCACAAAATTTTATAAAATGAATTATTTTATCTAGACGATAATATAGTATTACATGATTTTTTTTGTTTTTAATAAACGGTTTTAAAATGCAAAAAGAAAATGATTTCTCATAAAGCAATTGATATTATATAAATTAAACCATAATTTCTTTTTCAAAAAAGGCTGTTTGCTTCTACTCAAATTTCTATAGATTCTTTTCTGAAAGATATTTGTTTGTTATTGTATAGTTATTGAAATGTTAAAATACTTTTAACTAATTAAACTTTCAATACTTAAAATCTCTTGTTTCATTCTATACTACTGTTTTTAAAAATTAATTATTAATGACTGCTTACAGTTACTATTATATAATTGGGTAAATATTAAAACTGTAAATATTGGATATTAAGATTATTTTTCTTATAAGAAGTAAATATAATATATTCTGAATAAATTAACATAAAAATGCATTTCAATAGTAGCTTATAGTTAAATTATTTAAGTGAACTGAATTACATTGGATTTAGTTTTTCACAAAAATTAAATATTTATATAGTCTAAAATATATTTAGTCTGAAATCTATATTAAGCATAAAATATTAAGAACCAAAAATCTTTATTCATTCTAAGTATTACAGATTTGCCTTTTAAAAGTAAAAAACTCAAAAATCTTTTAACCTAATTTACTTTTTAAAAGTAAATTAATTTTTTCTTTTATTTATAATTTTCCTCTTTAATTTAATTTTTCATTTTATTTAGAAAATAGAAAATTTTTGCAACGATAATTTTTATAATAAAACATACTTTTATGAAAAATATAGAAATGATATTGATCAATTTTTAAATAGTTTTAATTTTTAAATTTTTTAACCAATTTTATTTTTATTTAAATTAAAATTTTAACTTAAAATAATTTTTTTATTTTTAAAAAATATTTTAAATCAATTTTTTTGTAAAACTGATAAATTGCTATATTTTTTCCAGAAATGACTAGATTAAACATAAACAAAACGGTAATTTACTTTTTCATTAGGTGTTAAGTTAAAAGAAAACTACAATATTGATCTTACAAAAACAAATTTTTCCTAAATAATAAATTCGTAATTTGAACTAAAAATTTCTTATACTTTTCTTTTGTCTTAAAAAATATTTGCTACAAAAAGGCAATACAAAATATTTATTGATTCACATGAAATTATTTTCGGTACTAATGCATCATGTTTTAAACGATTGTTTTTATAAAAGCAATCATTTCTTTTGTATGGACTACAGCATTTGAGAAAGCTTGAATATTTTGGAATTTATTTTTATATTTAATTTTATAAACATTCATTTTTCCTTGGCATTCTCAAACCTTTCCCAGCTTATTCAAAAAAAAATTCAAATTTATCACATAATCCCAAATCAATTAATGTCATAAAAGTAAAAGATTAACAATTTCCTACCAAATATCATCTAATTAATTTAAATATCAATTTATTAAGAATGGTATTAAAAAAATGTATACTAATTTTTTAATATACTGATTGTATATTAAATTTATTTAATATACAATCAATATATTAAATAAATACTGATTTTTAAATATTGCTCTTAATAAATAAATTTATTAAGAGCAATATTTAAAAATATATATATAAATATATTTTTAAAATACTGATTGTAATTAAGCATCATTTCTTGAGATCTTACGCAATCATTCATCTGCGATAAATTCTAGTATAAAAATACTAATAAACCAAAAGTAAAATTACAACAATACTAAAAGTAATTAACATTTTTATATGTTGAAGTAAATTCAAGAAATAGAACTCTGGAATTAAGTTAAAACTGCAAAAAAGCTACGCTATTGGAGACCATAAATTTTATTAAAATAGTTGCACGATTTGATCATAACTTTTATAACCATATTTCATTCTGCCATAAATTAGTTTCACTCAAAGACAAAAACTGCCACCAGTAACAGTATTTCGAAAATTACTCTTAAAATTCCTTAAAACATGGGAAAATCTTTTCCCTTTCTTTCTTATGCAATTCGTTGATTGATTTAAAAATTACTTCTGCCCAAAATTCCTAGCGAGTCATTGCTGAAAAACATTAGTTTCCTCAAATGCGCATCGGAGACCAAAAAAGAATTTCCATTTATTTACCAATTTTGACAATTTACATTCTACTGGAAATATAAATTGCGTTTATTCTTTAATCTAAACTCCAAGGAAGCATCATTATTATTTTTTTTAAAACATAAAAGGCAACAGAAAAACTGACATGTTTTAATCTTGAGAACTAGCCTTCCTTGTGTGGAATTCTTCAGGGATATCTAGATGCTGGTAGATACGTGTAGAAAAAAAAGAAAGCAACACTGTTAAATACACTTCCAGAATCATTTATTACAGTTTGTCATTTTGACTTTTTAGTGACAATTCCGCTTGCGCTTTGTGTGGTCTGATAATTATTTTAATTTCAGTCATTTCAAAGTTGCTCAAGTAATAGAAGGATTTCAAGAAGATTCTGACCAAGTTGAATGTTTTTTATTTGAAAGAAATGAAGCAAAGTAGTTTGGGAACATGATAGATTTTTTTAAATAGTTTTGTTTGTACTTCAGCAGTTTTTTTTCTAAATAGTTTCGTAGCAACAAAAATAAAGAAAAGTTATATTCCATGAAATGAAAAACTGAAGAGATCTGCAAATTCTGTCCAAGGAAACATGAAATTAGTTTTTCGTATTTTGAAAAGGTTCCCCTCTGGGAAATGCCCCAACAACAGAAACGGTGCATTTATATGGCTTTAACGAGTTTCTTTCTTGTAGGTGGTACTTATAAGAAAACATTTTTTTTTTTTTTCTTGTGCAAATTTTTTTTTTGACTTTCTATCTCTAAACACAAGATTATTTTGAAGAATATGATGTTTATTATACTTTATAAATATATATATTAAAATGCATCCAAGACATTTAATAAACTCAAATATATAAACAATAAAAAAATTTCTTTTTATTTTTCTAAACACAAGATTATTTTGAAAATATAGTGTTTATTATAATTTATATCTATATATATATTACAATTCATCCAATTAACAACCTTAAATGTACCAACAATAAAGCCTTTGTTTCTTATCATCATTTAAAGTTTTAGTATTCTTTTAATAATTTGAAAATTTTTATTTTGTCCTTTTTAGGAAAGCAAATTTATAAATTTAATCAATTATATGTTTAATTATTTTATATATAAGACGATAAATAAAAAAATTAAATGCATTCTAAGCTATACTTTTAGAAAATATAAATAATATGTTACATAAATTTTGTTTATTACTTTGTATATTTAACTTTTTTTTTTTCCTTTCAAGCACTTTTGTACTTATCTTTCTAAATACTATTTTGAAAAATATATTGTTTATTATACTTTATTAAAATTCATTCAAGTCATTCAACAACCTTAATTATACAAACAAACAAAATATTTGTTTCTTATCATCATTTAAAATATTATTTTTAATAACTTTAAAATACATTTATTTCGTCCTTTTAGGAAAAGAATTTATAAATTAATCAGTTTATATATTTAATTATTTTATATATAAGGTGATAAACCAAAAAAAATTAAATACATTCTTAAATATACATACAAAAAATTAAACAATTTGTTACAAATTTTTATTTATTTTTGTTTATTTGATTACTTTTTTATTTAATTTTTTTTTCCTTCAAGCAATTTTTTTACTTATCTTTCTTAAAGGCAAG
>BPLR01010496.1:0-55080 GCA_021605095.1 Caerostris extrusa | reverse complement strand
GTGTGAAATTTCAAAGAAAGTACAATTTTTGATACACTACTATTAATATCCTTTATTGAGCCTAAATATTTACTAATATATTCTTTCTTTTAGTTTGGAAATAAACATTTTTTTAACATTTTCTTCAGTCTTTTGTTTAAATGACACATATTATTCAACAATAAAGTTTATTTTCATAATCAGTAGTACGTGTCAAAAGGTAATCTATTTTTCACATTGGGTGATTTATGAAACATACATAATTGAGAGTTTTCAAAAGATTCTAACAGGTATTTAAAAGATTTCGAAATGAGTGCTTGTTACTCAGACCACTAAACAAGCACACGTCATACATCCCTCTCACATTCACACACACAGCACACACACAAACACCCACGCACCCATACACACATACATATACAGACATCCACCCACCTATACACACAGCCACACATACACCTATGCATACACTACACACAGGCCCACCCATACACCACCACCCATCTATACACATACACACACATGCACAATAGAAACCTATCCATCTATACACACATGCTCACCCATACATCCATGTACACATATACACATACTACAAGCTATACACACTCATATACTTACACACAACTTGACACATACACACCAGACACCCATCCATACACCTAAACATACAAGCATACGCATGCATACACAAGTACCCATACATCCATACATATATACACACACACACAAGCATATACACACCCATGTACGCACACACGACTCATACACACCCAGACAACCATCCATACACCTACACATGCAAGCATACGCATGAGGATACACAAATACCCACCCATCAATAAACACACTCCCACTCACACAAACCGGTTTATACCAATATATACATACCCATAAACGAGACATGTACATATACACAGACACTCACTCTCCCCTCCCCTCAACACACACATTTATAACATTTTTAATGAAGTAATATCATTATATAAGATGTAATATAGTAATGACATTTTTAATGAATAATCATACTGTAATAATTCTCAAGCATAATATAATGAATATTTATAATAGCGCATCATTCAATGAAGAAATTCACTCTTATTAATTAAAGAGAAAGCTATAAATATAAGAATATTGTATCAAAACAAAATGCAACATGCTTGAATAATTATATACCATGAAACCTATTTTAAATTTCCTTACACGATTAACTAATTTTTTGAGCTCTAATTAATTGATTAGAGTTACCAGACAAAACGATAATTGCTTACAGAGTCAACTTAAATAACCGTTTAATGGGAACTCGTTCAATTTGTTTATCATTTCCTGTGAGTGGCAATGGCCCCTATAAAACGAACGATTCATCAGGGAATCAGCATTAAGTAATTCGAAAAACGAAATCCAAAGTCTCTGAGAGCCAAAGACAAGATTTAGTGGCCCCCAAAGACTTCTTTTACAAATGAGTTTGGAAAGTTCATTGTTCTAACAAAGCTGGCACTTCTTTCTTTGTTAACCTATAATACATCTTTTTAGAGAAAATTTGCCTAGAAATTCCCTAATCATCTGAATAGATAACTGCATTAAATAGATCTACACTTAAACTCTAACATTTTTAAATAACTTGTATCTTTGATATACTTATTATGCGTTAATTATTATATATAGAGCAATCACAATTGAAAAAACCATTTTTGATAGAAAAGTATTTTAAAAATGTATAATGTTCGATATGTAGGTAGCTCTACGTAATTGGTAATGTTACTTCCAAGTGTTACAATAGTTGTATGTTAAGATAGGTTATTGATATTTAATTCATTTAAATTTAATTTTTCATTATAATAGACTATTGTTTTTAATGGAGGTCTAATGGCCAGTGACTAGCGCTCATGGTGCTCGGGACCACAGGCTGCGGTTTAAGGTTCCGTCGGTGCCATGGATGTTTGTACTGGTTAACTCAGAATCTACTCTATAAGCCGAGTGGATCCCAGTCTAATTTGACTATTACTACCACACCGTATCACTGTACCTAAACCACGTAGTGACCCAAGCGCATAGAACTATCTCACCCACATCATTCCCGAACTGTAAGGGAAACTTAGATCGAGGCACAGTGATGTAGTGCGGTGTACCACCACACCGAACCACTACAAAGCATCCATGACACCGCACAGCCCAAAGGTCAAAACCTATGGCATCAAGAGCCAGAGTTAATAAGAGTTATCATAACAATAAAATAAATAATTATACACCGGTTGCAAAACATTTATTTATAAAAATTACACTGATTAATAGAACTTCAAAAGCATTAATCAGGTCATACATTATTAATTATTTTGTTCCTTTCCTTTAAAAAATAATTATCAATAAATTTTTCTATACAAATATTGCGCTTTCATTTTACGATACTCAAAAGTTCACATTACGACACATAATTCTTATTTAATATCTGTTTACGATTGAATAGCTTTTAAGTAATACGATATCAATTTATAATATAAAACATATTCCCTGTAACTTTACATTTATAGTAAAATTAATCATTCATAAATAATTAAAAAGTATCCATATCCATGAGGTTTTGAATGCATTCAATTCAAATATTTAAATAGCGCGTGAAATTTCTGAAAGTAATTTTGATTTTAGATAAAATATACATTGAAATTGAATATTCTACCTTATAATAATTCTTTTAGTAAATCTTTTGGGAATTTCGAGAAGTAATTTCCTTTTATTTCTTTAAAAAGCTTTTATTAACATAAGTATTTGAATAACAGATTTAATTTTTCCAAACAATGACTAATGTACTAAATGGAATTTTGCATAATCTTTAAAGTACTTGTTGATGTGATGTCAAAAGTTAAATGTATTTGTTTTTATAGAGGGTTTTGCAAATATTGCCGGTACGGAATGTCAAAAGTATATTGGAATTACTTGAAAATTTTAGAATATGATCAGTTTAGGCATATATTTTCAACTTCTCCAATATGTTTAAATACATCTATAAGCACTGAAAATTTTGCATATTTTTGCAGTTGGACACAAATTCATGTTTTCACACTATGTACTCTCAAATTGGCGATAATTTTACAATTTTAGGCGTGGTTATTAAGTGCTATACATAAATTTTTATAGTGTTTTAACATAACTTTTGTTTGAGATTATTTATCATAATATGCAGAGTATTTATAACTTTATGGTACGAGTGCTATCCTTGGCCAAATTATTCCTTTTACCAAATGATTTATCAGTTTTCTTTTAGTTTGGAAATAAAGTCTATAATTTTTATTATTTTTAAAAATGAAATCAATTTTTGTGATGCTGGCATAAAAATTCAGAAATTAACTCAGGTCTTCTTTTTGAAGTAAAGTATTGAACGATAACATCTATTTTTCATAATTAGTAGTACGTTTCAAAGGATATACACTGGTGATTCAATAACATGCATAATTGATGTGCTCAATAGTTTTGCAGGTGAAATCCTAAAGAAAGTATTTAAAAAAACATTTCGAAAGTAACATCTTTGCTACTTAGAACTGCATGACACCGCCCATGCACGCTACGTCACACACCCCATGCATACGAGCAATCACCATTTACTCCAAACGACCCACCACATACAGACACAACACACAAACCAACACCACTCACACACACACGCACACCACAAAAAAACATTCACACACACCTACCCACTACACACCCCACACACACCATACATAAACACCTGCACCAAACATTCAGATGCAACAAAACCCACCCGCCTATACCACTCCACATACACACACGTGTTATGCACTCACCAACTCCAGCATACTCACATTGTCCACATATGCATACACATCCCTACACACATGCACACCCAATCACCCATGCCACCATGCCTGCAGGTTTATCCAGGTTGCATGTTAATGTTTTGAATTATGGAATATGTTAACATGTGAGTAAATATTAAATTTTTAAATGTTGAAGTAACGTTGGCTCGAAGAAAAAAACCTCCTGTCCATTGTGCTAGGATTTAACAAACTGATGAGACTTTGAATTTCAATAATATGATGGAAATCAAACAAATGCACGTCCAACCAGCAAGCCTAACTTCAATCAATAAGCTGTGATTCGTTTTTCTTTTTGAATCGGTTGACGTCCCAAAGTGCAAACGCGGCTATCCATGAAAAAAAAGAAACTGTTTGAATTTTTGAACATATAACCAAATTTAAGCCACTTGTTCAATAAATGATAATGCTGTAACTAATCTCACACATAATATAATAAAAAATATTTGTAAAGTACTTTACATTCAACGTGAAAAACCTCAAACTCTCTTTTTTTAAATTAAAAGGAGAAATTATTATGGAGTATTTAATACTTTTGAGAATACGCTTTGGCAATAAACAACCACCTGAAGACAATTCAAATATGAACTTAGGTTTTTAATTTCTTATTTTTGATTTCCTGTTTTTAAAGTTCCTAGGTAAATTGGGTCCAAGTTTTCGAACAAGCGCTAATTAGCACGATCCATTAAATAACCATTTAATGAACTCTTCGTTGTTTTGTGTTTTCACTTGATTAATGGCCATATAAACAGACTATTAATCAAATCGGCGATAAATTTCTGAAAGGCAGAGATCTGGCTCCTCATGAGCCCAAGACAGTTTTATTTCCAAAGACTTCATTACAAATGGGTTTACGGAAGTTTATCAACGTTCTAACAATGAAGCACTTCTTTCTTTGTTTGAAAGGTTTCTATTTACATACGATGACTCCTTTAGAAAAATTTGCCTGAGACTAGCAATCAATTCAATTAACTGTGGTTTTCTAAAAATAGTTTGTAATAATTGGATACAGTTAATGTTAATATTGATTCTTTTCTAAACGTGTGATTTCAAAGCAAATCCTGATATAGTATTCAAACAGTTTTTATTATGCTATTCAAGGCCAGTTGTTAATTTACACCACTAACCCTTCCAAGCCACTACGCACAAAATACACACGAAGCCCGCTCACTTTACCCGAAGCCTTTGCACCTACGTTCATACACACCATACAAACTGCCAGACACCCTCCTTTTTACCGACCACATACGTTTCTGCCGGCTTTTTGGCCTAGGCAGCCGTCTGTACATTACATGTACTACAAACACATACATGCCAGAATGCCGACACACCACACCTTACTTGCCACACTCAGACAAACACACACCATCATGCATACACACATATTACATAGCTTTTGCATTTTTATGTTATTATTATCTTGGGACGAAGCAAAACTAATGCTCTCTTATATATATACTCATACGCTCACTCGTACGCTTTGCGAGGAGATCGCGGTGACTGAGGTACTGAAATGTAATTAGCGCATGATATGCAAATGATTAGAATTTCAAATCCGTGAGGTAATGCGTATGCTGAGCGAGCGCCCTCTGAACGGCGGATGGATCCAGGCTATCAAATAGACGGCTGTAGCGAGGACGTGCATGGTTTATCAGATGATTATAACTAGTCTTTGGTATACCAGCTCAAGTGTTACTTATGCCTCTTCGACGAGGCGTTTGTTCTTCCACAGGTTTAGCGGAGAATCATCGACACTTCTAGAAGATGGTTATCTTTATCAAATTGCCGTGCTTCCGCTCGCGTGTTGCAGCACGTAACGCTTTCGCTGTGATGCATCAACTCAGGAAGCTGGAGTGGACGGACGAGTGTATATCTTTTTGGAGCCAACTCGGAAATCACAGTGGACCCTGATATGGCGAGCATCGGCTACCGCGGGATGATGGGCAGCTGAGTGCTTGGCGCGCTTACGGACCGTATAGCTTCCTCTCACAGCAATTGGCAGCACAGTGGTCAATAGCTACGAAGATATTTCATTGTGTGCTTCATCAAATTCGTAGACGTCTGCGCCGCGATGGTTTGCTTTTCAAGGGACGCCTTCATCAGATCCCTCTGCGCAAACCATCGCGCCGCCTGCGGCCTGATAGATAACAGCGTAAAGACTCGGCGTGCTGGTTAGCGGCATATCAGCGTCATTTTTCCACCGACTAATCCAGCATTTGTGGTACCACGCGATGGCTGCGTTCGTGTCAGACACTATGCCGGTGAACGCCACACTGGAGTGCATTATCGACCACAGTGGACATTGCCGGAGTTATGGTCATGAGGTGCCATACTGCCTCATGGATGATCTCAATTGCTTGGGGCCAATGGGCAATCGGAACAACAGCGGTACATCAATGAAGTTCACCACAGCCCCGGCCGCTTTGCTTCGGGTCCGCCAGGCGCTGTACTTTGTTTCCGGCAGGACAATGCCCGCGCCTCATAATCGCGCTGGTTTTTGTTCATTCCTTCTTGCGCAACGCGACTTCGGAGGTGCAACTATTTCGCGGCACCGTATTACACGGATGTAACAGCCGATTGAACGTGTGGGGGATTTCGGTTACGGTCGTGTCTCGCTCGTGATACTCGTCTGGCGCTGCGGGTGTTTGAGGGCGCGCATACAAACAATATGGAATCTTTCCTATTCCTCGGGCCAATTCAAAATGTGTTCCCGAGCTCCATGCCACGTCGATGTGGCAGCACTTATTTGCGGCGCGTGGTATTTCACACAAAACCACGATTCCAGTTATCTGCTTTGTTAAATACGTTTTGTTTGGTTTTCATTTAATATTTTATTTGTACCACTACCACTCAACTGTGAATTAAATTTCATTGAATTATGACGATTCCTTCATGGTGTTGCAATTTTCAAAAACAGGTTTATATATCTTGTCATATTAAAGTTGTGCAAAGATATCACTTCAAAAGAAACTAAATTTCATATCCTAATTAAATTAAGCAAATAAAGTAGACACAATCAACAGTATAACTACTAACAAGGTATGAAATTCAGTTTCATTTTCTGAGATCAGTCTAATCCAAAATCCAAAAATTCCTTCAATCATGCAAACTTGCTATATCTTATGAATAATTTCAAACAATGCATCCATGCTGTAATATTTTACGCATTATAATAATATTATAACGGCACACTTCAAATCGTAAACAAATTTACTCTTTTAAATTAAACAGAAAACTATAATTATAAAATTATTTATCACCTCAAATGTAACTCTGTTAATAAATTACATGGAGAATAATTCATACAGTTGAAACCTGTTTTTAAAATTTCCTTATACGATTTCTGGATTTTTTTTTAGTTCTAATTAATTGATTACAATTTACCAGACAGACAGTAATTGCTTACAGTCAGCAAATAATCATATAATGGGGACTCGTTCAATTCATTTTTATGTTTTCCTTGAGTGGCAACGGCTCCTATAAAACGAACTATTCATCAGTAATCAGCATTAAGTAATTCGAAAAACGAAATCCCAAAGTCCTCTGTGGCCCAGGCTCCCTTTTCAAATGGTTGGAAGTTGTTACGTTCTAACTCAGCTGCTACTTCCAACAGCGCTTTTTAACCATAATAAATCTTTTTGACGAAATTTGCTGAAAATTCCTAATCATACAAATAGATAACTTTAAATTAGCTTGAATCACAGCAACTTAATATTTTTAAATAACTTTGTATCTTTCATATACTTAATATATTATTTAATTATTATATAGAGAGCAATACAATTGAAAAAAAAAACCATTTTGCGATAAAGTATTTAAGCTCTTTATAATGTTCGATAATAGGTAAATATTTACGTAAGTGGTATTATTGTTTCCATGTTACAATAGTTTATGTTAAAAAGTTATTATATTGGTCATTTAAATTTAATTTCAAGCGCAATAGACTATTGTTTAAATGGTCTATTGGCCAGTGACTACTCTGTTGCTCAGAGGCCACAGGCTACGGATAAAGGTTCCGTCAATTTATGGATGTTTTGCCAGTTGTTCAAGTCCCTCTGCAAACCGTGGATTACTCAGTCATGGGCTGACTGCACTGCTACACCACTTACATCACTGTGCCTAAGCGGAGTGGTACCGAGCATAGAACGCTAGCCACTCAGCCATCTGCCCCTTGGTCTAATTGGATTATAGAGCCTTAGACGCAGTGTTGACAACCATGGCTCCCATAAGACCTGGGGCTATTGCAATTATGATGATGATTATTATTACTTTAAACACGAATATGTCTTTATATAACATAAAATTTACCTCTGTCCAATCATAGGCCACCTACTTTAATTTCTACAAATTGTGTGGAAATGTTGCCAATGAGACGATTCATCAATCAGCCAGATATGAGAATATGTGTGCATATACACATCAAGTAAAATAGTTGATTTCCTTGTACAATTTCCTGAAATTTTGAATTTTGAGGTAATTAATTAGAGTTACCAGACGATAATTGCTTACAGAATCAACTTAAATAACCATTTAATGGGAACTCATTCAATGTGTTTTTATGTTTCCTTGAGTGGCAATGGCCCTATAAAACGAACGATTCATCAGGAATCAGCATTAAGTAATTCAGAAAACGAAATCCAAAACCCTCTGAGAGCCGTAAAAGGAACAAGATTTAGTGGCCCCAAAGACTTCTTTATAAAATGAGTTTGGAAAGTTCATTGTTCTAACAAAAACTGATGCTTCCTTTATTTCTTTAGGTTCTAATCTATAGTGAACACTTTTAGTAAAAGCTTGCCTTTGAGTTCTCTAATCATTTTAATTGATATAGTTAATTGCAGTGATTATATAAAGGATTTGTAGATTTGATATAGTTAATATTATGTGTTCTGTAAAGCAATTTGTTCTATAAAGCAATACAAATTGACAAAACAAACTCTGATATAGTAGTCAAACAGTTTTTATTATGCTATTCAATAATTGTTAATGCTATTTCATTATCACAATAATTTTTTGTAAGGAAATGTTATTTCTTGCCCTTCAATGGAATTAAATTTCTTTCATTATACCCGACTTGTGTCTCAGTGGCAAACCGCGCCACTGGTGAGCAATAGAACCAAGGTTCAATCCGCCCGCTTCCGGTATTGTTGCATACATTGTTTCAAAAACGAGAAGACTCTCGATGGCATTTGTGTGGTTCAGCATCTTGCCCCCGTTAGTTGAACTACCTAATGAGAGTGTTCTGGGTTTTCTCCCATTGATATGCAAATGTGGGGATGATTCCTCCAAAATGTCCCCTCCCTCCCTTGGTACTGCCCTCCTTCATTAGCGTCACGGCGCCAAGTCAGACTTTTATTTATGGGTGCTCCATCACAACTAGAGCTGAGACCATTACGGGTTCATGGACTTGGTCTAGATGTTGCTATCCTCCAAGTGAGATAAGAAACAACATTTGTAATAGCTTACTACTTTAAATGAGAAAAATTTTTATATAACGTAAATTTACCTCTGGGCAATCATGGGCCACCTACTGACATTTTTCTACAAATCCTGTAATATTTATCCAATGAGACGATCCATAAGAATAAAAAATAGTTTTTTAAAATGTGTAATTAATATTTTACCTTGTTTAAAATTTCCCTACAGGTTATTACAATATTCTTTTACTTACGTCTTCTTAAGAAACCAGTGCAAGTCACAATCTGTTGAAACATTTAAACGTTTCATAATAATTAATAACTTAAGACTTATGTGTGCCTTTGATAATATCTAACAGATAATGCTTATGGAAATGAGTCAGTGGTGCACATAAATTCAGTTCTGCACATGATGGTAATTACTTTTTTTGTAAATTTCAGCCGCTATTTATTCATGGAAGCATTTTCGACTCGTGTTGTGCTCGTCATTTGCCACGCCCAGCTTGCCGGCGTTTGAGTGGGGGTAAATGCAATAACCTATCAGCAAATGCCGCTCAGTATGCATTTCCTGATACAGATTGAGTGAAAGATGTCACAAATCCAATGACAACTTATTTGCTGTTATTATGAATTATGTTGAGTAATAACAGTGCTTTTATGCATTTGTCATAGATAGTGCTTTATTTTAAAAATATCAAATGAAATATATTTTTATAAAAAATACTCACTAATACTAATTTTAATTCTTAATTAATAAACATATTTAATGTGTAAATTAATATTTTACCTAATATTAATTCCTGCAGATTATTACAACACCACCATGGACAGTTCCTTCCTGGACAATTTTATTTTCATATTTAATAAATAGTTTTAAAGTATGCAATAATTATTTTACCTTGTTGAAAATTCACATTATTATTACAATATTTACCATGGATACTACTACCTACTATCTACTACCATGGATAAAACTATCTACAACCATGAATAGTTACTATGAACAATTTTGTTTTCATACATAATAAATAGTTTTAAAAATGTGTAATGAATATTTTACCATTTTGAAATCAACACAGAGTTATTGCAATACTATCATAGTTACTACTACCTACTCTCATGAATGATATTACCAAAAGGGCAGTTTCTATGGGCAGCTTTTTATTTTCATAATTGATAAATATTTTAATGTGTAATTAATACTTTACCCTGTTTAAAATTCATGCAGGTTATTTACAATATTACAATGGATATTACTATCTATTACCATGTATAATACTACGTACTACCATGTATATATATTTTACCACTACCATGCATTCTATTCTACGTACTACCATTGCTAAAACTATCTAAAACCATTGACATTTCCTATGGACAATTTAATTTTTATATTAATAAATAGTTTAAAATGTGTAATTGATATTTTACCTTATTCAAAGATCATATACAGGATATTAAAATACTACTATCATGGACAGCATTCAATGGACAATTTTTATTTTCATATTTAATGAATAGTTTAAAATTTATAATTAACAAAAAATTTTACCATGTTTAAAATTCATACAGTTTACTACAATATTCTTTTTGTACTTATGTCTTCGTAAGAAACCAGTACAAGTCATGATGTGATAAAACATTTAAATGCTTCATAATAATTAATAATTTAAGAATTATGGTTGCCTTTGAGAATATATAGCATATAAGGCTTATAGAAATGAGTTGGTGATGCACATAAATCCAGTTCTTGCACATGATGATAATTACAGTAATTTCCAGCCGCTATTTATACATGAAGCATTTTCGATTTGTGTTATGGTCGTCATTTTTGCCACGCCCAGCTTGCCATAGACCGGGGTAAACGCCACAGTCTATCGCTCAAATGCCGCTTAGTGCGTTTTATTCCCTGGTTCAGATTGAGTGAGATTTCGCAAATACAATGACACTGTATTTGCTGTTATTATTAATTTAACAGTGAATTTAACATTAATAACGAGTGATTATGCATTTGTTATTAGATAGTGCTTTATTTAAAATAGTAAATGAATTGTTTTTTACTATTTGTATTTAAATATAGCTTATAAATGTTCAAATTTTAAAACCTAATTTTTATAATTGATATATGGTGTAAAAATATATAAATTTATTATTTATTTTTATTTTTATTTATATATTTATTATATATATTTTTATTACTATACTATCATGGGCAGGAGTTCCTATGGACAATTTTATTTTTTCATACTGATAAATAATTTTTAAAATGTGTAATTGATATTTTACCTTGTTCAATATTCATACAGGTTATTACAATACTACCATGAAGGCACTACTTATTACCATGGACAGTTCAAAAGTGTAATTAATAATTTGCGTTGTTGGAAATTCATACAGTTTATTAAATTACTACCATGGATATTACTACCAATTATTGATAAAACAACCATGGACAGTTCATATGGACAATTAATATTATATGGACAATTTTAATATTTTTATAATTAATAAAATGTTTAAAATGTGTAATTGATATATTATCAAAATTCATATACAGGATATTAAAATACTACCATGGCTACTATCATGGACAGTTTCCTATGGACAATTTTATTTCACAACTAATAAATAGTTTAAAATGCTTAATTAATATTTTACCATGCTTAAAACTCATACAGGTTATTTGCAATTTCTTTTTACTTATATCTTCTTAAAAACCAGTGCAAATTCATAATCCGTTAAAATATTTAAACACTTCATAATAATTGATAATTTAAGACCTATGTGTGCCTTTGTGAATATCTAACAGATAATGCTCATGGAAATGAGTGGGTGGTGCACATTAATTCAGTTCTGCCAATGATGAAAATTACAGTGATTTCAGCCGCTATTTACTCGTGAAAGCATTTTTGCGACTCGTGTTGTGCTCGTCATTTGCCACGCCCATTGTCAGTGTTTGGTGGGGCAAATGCAACAGTCTATCAACAAATGCCGCTCAGACATGCATTTTTCCAGGTTCAGACTGGTGACATGTCACGAATCCAATGACACTGTATTTTTTTGCAGGTTATTATGCATTTAGGTTTTAGTATTAATCAGTGTTCATGCGCATTTGTTATTAAATGTTTTTAAATAGCAAATGAAATATAGTTAATATCTTACCCACTTACTTTTGCTTCATTGTATTGAAATATATTTTTATGAAAATCAAATTTTTATGCTAATTTTATTATTCATATATAAAAAATATATAAATTTATCCGTTATACGCCATTATTTTTATGATATAGAGGGTCGATTATAAGAAGTCAAATTTTCAAAAAGTTGTAAAAAAAAAAATAATAAAATAAAAATAAAAACACTAGTCACAATGAGTTCCAATTTGAACTGAAAATACTTGAAGAATAGGAAGACGGTATGACATTACACGAAGGACAGTACCATTAACATGGACAGATCCTATGGACAATTTTATTTTCAAAATTAATGAATAGTTTTTATGTGAAATTGGTTTTACCTAGTTGAAAACTAATACAGGTTATTACAATATATCCAGATACTACTTCGTACTGCCATGGACAGTTCAAATGAACAATTTTATTTTCATAATTAGCAAATAATTTTAAAGTGTGTAATTATTCTTTTACCTTGTTAGAAATTCATACAGGTTATTACAATATTACCATGGGTACTACTATCCATAACTATGGACCCGTAACTTCCTACTACCGTAACTTCCATTAACAATAGTTCATATAGACAATTTTTATTTTCATAATTAATAAATAGTTTAAAATGTGTAATTGATATTTTACTATATTTAAAATTTATATAGGGTAGTGCATATTCTTTACTTATGTCTTCGTAAGAAACCAGTGCAAGTCATAATCCGTTAAAACATTTAAATGCTTCCATAATAAATAATACCTTAAGACTTATGTGTGCCTTTGAGAATTTCTAACAGATAATGCTTATGGAAATGAATGGGTGATGCACATAAATTCAGTTCTGCCCCTGATGGTAATTGCAGTAATTTCAGCCGCCGCTATTTATTCGCTGAAGGCATTTTCGACTCGTGTTATGCTCGTCATTTGCCCACGCCCAGCTTTTCGGTGTTTGATTGGGGGGGGTTGAACGTAACAATCAACAAATGCCGTTCAGTATGCATTGCCTGGTTGAGATTGAATGAGATGTCACAAATCAATGACACTGCATTTGCTGTTATTATACATTTAGGCTTAGTAATAACAGTGCGTATACATTTGTTATTTTATAGTGCTTTATTTAAAATATCAAATGAAATACATTTTTTATTTTGTATTTAAATATAGCTCTTATGATAAAAGCTAATTTTATAATTGATATATGGTACATAAAATATATATGTTTATTTTCCATTTTTTTTTTATATTTATATATTTATTATATATATTTTACATACAATATCATCACGGGCAGATCCTATGGACATCTTTTATATTTCATAATTAATAAATATTTTTAAAACTTGCAATTGATATTTTAACTGGTTGGAAAATCATGCAGGTTATTACAATACTACAATCGATACTACTACTTATTACCATGGAGAGTTTTACGGAAAAAATTATTTTCATAGTTAATAAATAGTTTTAAAATGAGAAATTATTTCTAGACATAGTTGGAAATTCATACAGATTGCTACAATATTAAAACGAATAGTTAATATGGATAATTTTGTTTTCATAATTAATAAACAATTTTTATGTAATTAGTACTTTTTCCTAGTTGAAAACTAATACAGGTAATTACTACTACTTGTTCTACTAGACTGTTCATATGGGCAATTTTATTTTTCTTAATTAGCAAATAGTTTTAAATGTAGTAATTATTATTTTACAGGTTGTTTACAATATTACCATGGGTACTACTACCTATGGACAATTCAAATATCAAGTAATAATTCCGCTAACAACAGTTTCTATGGACAATTTTATTTTCATAATAAATAAATAGATTTAATGTGTAACTAACATTTCTGCCAGGTTTAAAATGCATACAGGTTTATGCAATTTTCTTTTTATTTATGTGTTCTTAAAAGCATAACAAAGCTAAAATCTGTTAAAAACATTTAAATGATTCATAATAATTGATAACTTAGAAGACTTATGAGGTTTTTTGGCGAGAATATCCGACAGATAATGCTTATGTAAATGTATCGGTGATGCACATAAATTCAGTTCTGCACATAACGGTATTACAGTAATTTCAGCCGCTATTTATTCATGGAAGCATTTTCGACTCGTGTTATGGTTCGCCATTTTACGTGCCCAGCTTGTCAGTATTTTTACTGGGGTCACAATAACCTATCATCAAATGCCGCTCAGTGGGCATTTAGTTTCAGATGGTAGATGTCACAAATCCAATGTCGACTTATTTGCTTTTATTATGAATTTAGGTTTAAGTTTATAACAGTGCTTATGGTTTTGTTATTAGATACTGCTTTATTTAAATAATAAATTAAATATATTTTGTAAAAAATTACTCACAAATGTGTGCTTTCACTTCAATGTTTGATTAGAGCTTATAGCTTATGAAAAATGAACTTTTTAAAAATGAATTTTATAATTAATATATGGTGTAAAATATATAAATTAATTGTCTATTTCTATTTCAATTTATTATAAATATTATATTACAATATTATCATGGGCAGTTCAATGGACACATTTATTTTCATAATTAATAAAAAGTTTAAAATGTGTAGGGTATTTTTGACTTGTTGGAAATTCATGCAGGTTATTACAATACAATCATGAAGTTTCGCTACTACACACCTACTCCCCATCAAAGCTATTGCACCAGGACAGTTTCTATGGACAACTTTTATTTTTATAACTCATAAATATTTTTAATGTGTAATTAATACTTTACCTAGTTGGCAATTCATACTTTTATTACAATACTACAAAGAGAAAGGATATTACTACCATGGTTAAAACTATCTACAACCATGGACAGTTCATATGGATAATATTATCTTTTATAATTATTAAATAGTTTAAAAATATGTAATTAATATTTTACCTTGATGAAAGTTATACCTTATTATAATATTCTTTTATATGTCTTCGTAAGAAAGCAGTGCAAAGTAATAATCTGTTAAAACATTTAAATGCTTCCTACTAATTAATAATTTAAGACTTATGTGTGCCTTTGAGAATATCTAACAGATAATGCTTACGGAAATGAGTCGGTGATGCCATAAATCAGTTCTGCCCATGATGGTAATTACAGTAATTTCAGCCGCTATTTATTCATTAAAGCATTTTCGACTCGTGTTGTGCTCACTGGTTGAATGGGGGTGAACGCAACAGTCTATCAGCACAAATGCCGCTCAGTATGCATTTCCTGTTTCAGACTGAATGAGATATACAAATCCAGTGACACTGTATTTTGTTATACTTGAAATATGTTCAAGTAATAACAGTGTTTATCACATTGTCCTTAGTTAGGTGCTTCATTTAAAATATCAAATGAAATATATTTTATAAATATTGCTCACAAATGTGTTGGTTTTTGTATTCGTTATATTGAAATTTAGCTTATGTAAAATCAAGTTTTTATGTAAATTTATAATTGATATATGATGTAAAATGTTAAAATTGATTGTCGATTTTTATTTATATACTTATTATATACATTATATTACCACTATATTATCATGGCCAGTTCAATGGACAATTTTATTTTTCATAATTAATATATGGTTTTAAAAAAATGTGTAAATGATATTTTCCTTTTTTGGAAATCAGCCACGGGTTATTACAAATACTATCATAGATACTACTAGCTAGCTCCCATGAATACTATTACTACTACCATGGATACTATTACACTTATTACCATGAACAGTTTCTTTCTTGTGGACAAATTTATTTTCATAATTAATAAATATTTTTTTTAATGTGTAATTAATACTTTGCCTAGTTGGAAATTCATACAAGTTTATTAAAATTCTACCATGGATACTACTACCTACTACCCAGTGATAAAACTATCTACAACCATGGGCAGTTTATATGGACAATTTTATTTTTATAATTAATAAATAGTTTAAGAAAATGTGTAATGAATAATGTTTTGCCTTAGTTAGAAATTCATACGAAGGCTATTAAAATACTACCATAGAACGGTTACTTATTGGACAATTTTGTCATCTCTAAAGGTAACAAGCAGTTTTTAGAAAAGTGTGTATGTTAATACACTTTATCTTCAGTTGCTTAAATTCGTACATCAGTTATTGCAATCTTATCATGTGAAGGACAGGTTTACATATGGAAGAAAATTTGAAACTTTTATGAATTAAACTGAGTAAAAATGGTTTTAAATATATGATTCCAATATTACGCATGTGTTTTGAAAAATTCATGCAGGTTAGTAGAATATTATTTCATATATCTTCGTAAGAAATCGGTGCAAGATCCTAATCTGTTAAAACATTTAAATGCTTCATAATAATTAATACATTTTAAGACTTGCCGTGTATTGCCTCTGAGAATATCAGCAGATAAATGCTCATGCGGAAATGGGTTGGTGATGCACATATAATTCAATTTTCTGCACCATGATGAGAAACGGCCGCAGAAATTTCACAAGCCGCTATTGTATTCCATGAAGGCATTTCAGAGCTCAGTGTTATGCCCGTCATTTGCCGCACCCAGATTGTCAGCATTAAGTGTTGAAGGTGCAGCACGTCGCAACAGTCCTATCAAGCAGATGCCGCTCAGTATGCATTTCCAGGTTTCAGAGTGAGTGAGATAGTCGCAAATCCAATGACGGTTTACATTTTAGCTTTATTATAGTCGTGGTTTCAATAATAACAGGTGCTTTATGCATTTGTTTGATTAGTATTGGCTATTGGAGATAGCAAAGTAATCAGTAGCTTTTGCCTATCTGTGTTGAATATGGCTTGAAGAGAATCAAGATTTTCCAGGATCAATTTTTATGTTTGATGTTTGAAGTAAAAAAAGCTCCTATGTTGATTATCTATTTCTGTTTCCACTTTATTTATGTATACTATGACCACAATACTCTATGTCATGGGCAGTTCCGAGGTAGGACGAATTTTATTTTTCTCATAAACAATGAAATGGTTTTATAATGCCTCCATAATTCGATATTTTATCTTTTCGAAATCAATACAGGAGGTGACTACAAATACTATCATACGCATACAAATAGCTCACTCATGAATACTATTTTACCTAGTGCAGGGACAGTTTCTATGGACAACTTATTTTCTATTGATAATATTTATTAATGTGAAATTTATACTTTACACCTTTGGTAGGAATTCATTGCGGTTATTTTTATTCCACGATGGATCTCCCACTGTGCATTACCACCACCACATTGTATGTACTATGAATAATACTATGTGTATTACGCTTGTGCATGCTCACTTGCAGCGCGCTATCATTGTTATTGGCCATTCCTGTCTGTGCCTTATCATACTACCCTGTACCTCTGTGATGGTAAGCTCTCCTGCAGCCTTGGACAGTTCACCACACATGGACAGAATTTTATTTTTATAGGTGTCTTGGTTTAAGGATTGGCAAATGCGATAATTTTACTTGATTTTGAAATGTTATTTATATATTGTTTTCAGAAATATTCGAAACAGGGTATTAAAATATCAATATAAGCTGGATAGAAAATACCCATATATGGTTCATTTATTATTTTCATAATTAATAGCAAATTTTTTTTTTTTTGAAGCATCATGAAGATCTTGAAATGAAATTTTGCGCTTCGTTTAAATCATGCTTTGGTTGTTCAAGGTATCATTCTTTGAACTTGTTTCTTGTGGAAGTAAATATTGAATATGAAGTCAGGAAAGCGTTTGAAGTATTATAATAATTGACCAGTTTTGGTTGCTTTCAGACCACAAGACTTGAGATAAGTAGCGCTTAGATGGAGTCAGTGATGCGCATATTAAATCACTTTTGCTTGGGTGGGTAAATTGATGAATTTCTGCTTACTATTTCAGGCATTTCATTTATAATTGTTATGATTAGTCATGCTCGGCGCAATAGAGTGTTTGAGGATTAGAGGGTTGGTTACACACATTGGCACACTCTGTAAAAACACACAATGCATCAGGTGTTTTGCATTCCACCAGTCTGATTTGGAGTGAGATGTCACAAATCCAAGCTGACTAAACTTCAATTTGCTGTTATTAATAAATTTTAAGATTAGTCTTGTGCTGAAGCCCATTCATGCATTTGTTATTAGGTTCTGTTTTTTGTTTGAAAATATCAAAGTGAAATATCAAAATTATTCATCCAAAGTGCATTGTTTTGTTTTACTCATGGCATTCCAAAATTTCACTGTGAAAAATCAAATTTTTGTACTAAATTTATACTGATATATTATGTAAAATATATCAGTTTGAAATATATATATTATGTATATATTTTACCACCTCATTATTATTATGCATATATTTTTTTATTATATTTTATTATATATTTTTATTATATTTTATCTATATATTTTTTGATTATATTTATTATATATCATTATATTTATTCTATGCCACGTCCTTTCCGTTCCGTTAATACATTGAGATACTCCTATATCCATCCGTTTACAAGATTGATTGGCGTCTGCAGATCAGTCACGCTGTTAATATAACTCTGGTCACTTTAACAGTGCTTAAAAATGTATTTGACACACACACATCGATTAAAGAGGCAGTTTGAGTCGCATCAAAAACCCTCAAATGCCGTTCCAAAAAGACTACAGCAAATGGGGGACAGAAAGATCAAAGCACTAGATAATTATAACGATAATAAAACAGAGGTTACAAGCAAAGTCAGACGATATAGCACACCTTGACATGCATGACCGAATATCATGATCTGACATGATTTTACGCCATTTCTGTTCAGTTAGCTTTATCGGACTTTTTCTACATTTATCCGCTTTCTTACGAGTTGTTATGCGATCTAAAAAAATCATGTACCTATACTAACACAGCTCTGGGTTACATAGTGTTTTACAAAAATGTTTACACACATTCACCATTAAAGAATCAACTTAAATCACATCGAAACCTAAATTTCTATTTGCCAAAAGAACCAACAAATGGTTAACGAGTCAAAATCCAGGATGATACAATAACAAACAAAGCTACGATGGGAATACTACACAGCACACCTTATGTAAGCAAGAATATCATGATCTGACCGTTCCGTTCCGTTAACATTGACTTTTTCTACATTTATTCATTTGCAAGTTGTTTTACGTCTAAAAATAGTCCGTTAACATAATTCTGCTTGTTAATAATGTTTAACAAAAATATATTTACGCACATACATCAAAATGATCCATTTAAAATCCCCATTAGAATATAAATGACGTTTACCAAAAAAAAGGGCCAAAAATAGTGAACGAGTCAAAAACTAGATGACATGAGTTTGCTTATTTTTCCGTTCCGTTAGAATTGACTCCTTTCTCGCATTTCCATTCGCTTACGAGTTAAGTTTTCGCGCTTTTTAACAGAGTGGTCCACTTTACGGCTGTAACACTGGATTAACACTGCAGAAATGTGTTTGCACACAATCAATACAAAGAGGAGTCAGGTTCAGGAGTCACATACTGAGCTCAAATGCCTGTTTACCAAAAGGGACCACAAAAATGGTGTAAACGAGTCAAAAAACGGGCGTAAATTGCCACCGATAACAGCGCGAGTTGCTCCCCTGATAAGTGAGTCAGAGTTAGCGGATTTTTCTTTCCCGTCGTGCATGTGCCCGGAGGCACAGAAACATAAAAGTTTCGAGGGGCCCGCAGAGTGAAATGCGATAAGTGGAAGGGAGTAAAGTGGTTGCTCCTCGGCCTCAGGATGGTAAAGGGATTCTCTATATCTGTCATCGATAGCAACACATCTCTTGATCGATCTTCAAAACCGGTTCCACACAAAGAACTCGCTCACTGGAACTTCTCGGCTCGGTTGTATTTTGAGCTCTACAAAAGAATTTCGATGGATCCTTCGTTTCAAGAAAGTTTTTCACTCGAGGTGCGCATTAAGTCTTTTAATATAAAATATATGTTTTTAAAAGATTCATGGTGAAATATCATTCCGCAGTTTGTTCCAAATTATATATAAATAAATAAATAAATAAATAAATAAAACACAGATTATTAGCAAATGCAAAATGAATAACCTTTTGTAGTTGATAAGATGATAAATTTTGAACAATGTGAAATTGTAAATAAAAAATATTTACTCAGCATAAAAATGAAGAAATCTGGTAAGAATATTTTCCTAGTGTAGCAGCGATCTTGAAAATAGTACCTGATATTACATTTGGAAGGATTTTTGAATTTGATATAAAAATTTAAAATTTTTTATGTGATTTAACATCAGATTTTTTTTTTTGCGATTTGCGATACCATCTTTTCTCTCACGTTTGGTAATATGGTGATTTGCCTTGTTGGCTGCATTTACAGTTATTCCCACTGTTGTCATTCTATTTACAAAGAGTTATATAATTATTCCTGCTGCTAAAACAAAATTCAAAAATTTTTAAAATTTTTTTATTAGTAGGATTCATTTTATGGTTTTTTGTTTTTGAAAATAAACTTTTTGAAAAAAAATTGATAAAATCTTTTGTAAAAATTACTAAAAAATTCCTTTGATAAAATATATTTTATACAATATTGTATCAGATTTTGTTTACTGTTCTCATCTATTCTTCCATTGTAATATGTCGTGGTTTCATTTGATGGCTGCACTTATAATTATTTCAACTGCCATAATGTTAATATTAATACAGTTATTATTATTGTTAAAAAAACAATAAAATAAGTGAAAAAATTTTGATTTATTTTGATTCATTTTATTAGTTTTTGACTTTCATAAAACTTTATTTTTTTAGGTAGTTTTAAATAATTTTGAATTAAATTTGTATTAATATTTAATTTAATTTTAATTAAATAATTTTTAATGATATTTAACTTTAATTTAATTAAATATTATTCAACTTTAATTTAATTAAGTATTATTCAACTTTAATTTAATTATACAATATTTAATAATATTTAATTTTAATTTTATTAATAATATTTAATTTTTAATTTTATTAATAATATTTAATTTTATTTTTATTAATAATATTTAATATTTAATTCACTTCTTAACTTAGTATCAGATTTTTTGTTTTGTGATAAAATCTTTGGTAATATGTTGCGGTTTGCCTTGTTGGCAGCATTTTCAGATATTCCTATTGTTATCATGCTATATTATAGCTATTCCAGTTAAAAACACAATTCAAGAATTGGAAAAATTTTGATGTTCTTTGATTTATTTTATTGCTTTTTAAATTTGATGTAAACTTTTGAAAAATTTTTATATAAATATTTTTTATGTAATTTAGTATTACATTTTGTGTTATCACATTTTCTTTCATGGTAATATGTTTTGGTTTTTGCATTGATGGCTGCTACTGTTTTACTGCTACTACTCATTCTTTCTGTTTGATAGTGATATTGTATGATTCATTTAGTATAATGTAAACCATAAAAACTGCTTCTATGAATTTTTTTTCAATCCTTGTTTTTAAAACAGCTAATGGTGTTGATATGTTGTCTGTTGGTCATAAAAATAATGGTATGTTGGTCATTAAAAAATGTATTAAAGCTAATCAAAACTGATGAACAAAATTTATTCTTCTGAAGGTCTTATTAATTACCCAACTTAATCTTCTGAAGAGGTCTCTTCATCGGTTGCTAAAATACTGCAAATTGAAATAAAAAACCATCAAAAACAGCAACAGCCGTTATGAGAAGGCATCATGTCTTCTTCTTTTCTTTTTTTTTTTTTTTTCTTTTCGAACTGTTTTAATTTCCGGCACAGATTTAAGTGGAAAAACTTCTTCGAAAAATCAGATGCGCTTTGTTTTTAAAGAATGGCCTGACAGCAGCAAAAAAATTCGAAAGTAAACGTCCTGGAGATACCGGAAGAATCTCCCCGCCAGCAAACTCAGACAAATTGAGCCATTTTGTTCTAAATGGTGCCTGGCTAACGACATAAGGCAGATTTTGTTTTTGTGTGTTTATTCGCTTTCCTTTAAACAAAAACGAATAAAAAGTATGCAAAACAGGTATCATTCACGTTCCGTAATGGAGGTAAGTAGTAATTGAACGAAATATTTAAAGGATCTGAAAAGAATACAAGTGAACTTTTGGGGATGGGGGTAGATGTGAATAGCTGGATGTTGTTTAGCTTCTTTTTTTTGTTTATGTTTATATACAGTAATTAACCTTTTCGTGTTGCAGATTTATCTTTCTTGTTTCTTCAAATAGGTATTAAAGACATAATGTTATATTTTTGACATACTGAAAACGTTTATTTTCGAAAGAAAGACTAATTATTTAAAAATATTTTCATTTTTACCTTCTTTTAATTATGTTTGTTAGTTTTATGGTTCTTCCAGACTAACATTTAATTATTATGATAAAAGAAAATAGGATATGGTTTCTTTTCGTTAATTTTATACGTTAATTTTTTTTTTTTACCTTCCCGTTACATGGTAATATGTTGTTGTTTGCCTTGATGGCTGCATTTAAAGTTATTCCTCCTGTTACCATGTTATTATTGTTACAATTATTCCTGCTGTCAAAAAAACAATTAAGGAATTTGAAATATTTTCATGTAATATGAACCATTACTGGTTTTCAGTTTGATATAACCCTGAACATTTTTTAGGTAGCTTCTAGTGCCAGATTTTGTTTTTATATGCTGTTATCTTTTCTTTCATGGCATTATGTTGTGGTTTGCCTTGATAGCTGTATTTGCCGGTATTTCAACTGTTATAATGTTATTATAATTAGCAACCGATTAACACAGTTATTCCTAGTGTTAAAAAAAAATTCAAGAATTGATAAATTTTGATGTAGTACTATTCCTTTTAATGGTTTTTGAGTTTGATTTAAATTTTACATTTTTATTTTAGGTTAATATCAGATTTTGTTTTGTGTTAGTATCTATTAATTCCTACTAATATTTTGTGATAATTCCTATTGTTATCACGTTATTTAATAACACAGCTATTTCCACTGTTAAAAAACAGTTGAAAAATTGGAAAAAAAGTTTGATATTGTTTGAGTCATTGTAGTTTAATGTATTATATATTGCTGCTGTTTATACGCATTTTTAATCATTTTTAAAAGAGCTAATGGTATTAAAATAGCTGTCGAAATCTTAAATAGTGACGTATGCATATTAAAAAGGTGGTGTATAAAAGCTAATCAAACTAATGAACAAAGTTTATTCTTTGAAGGTCTTATTAATAACCCAACTTAATCTTCATATCAGGTCGCTTCATCGGTTGCTAAGATACTGTAATTGAAATAAAGAACTTTTTTCACAAAACCATCAAAATCAGCAACAGCCGTTATTAAAATGCATCATTTCTTCTTCTTTTTATTCATTTATCCGAACTGTTTTTATTTTCTGCACAGATTCAAGCGGAAACTTCTTCGAATAATCAGATGCGCTTTCCTTTAAAGGATGGCCAGACAGCAACAACAAAAAAAAAAAATTCGAAACTTAACGTCCTGAGTTACCGGAAGAATTTGCCCGTGAAAAACTCCTTGACAAATTGAGCCATTTGTTTCTAAATGGTACTTGGCTAACGGTATAAAGGAAATTTTGTTTTTGAGTGTTTATTCGCGTTTTCTTCAAACAAAAAGAATAAAAGTATGAAAAACAGGTATATTTCACAGATTCCGTAATAAGGGTAAAGAGTGCTGTGAGGTAACTAGTAATTGAACGATACATTTAAAGGACTGAAAAAGAATACAATTGAATTTCTAAGGGGGAGGAGAGTAGATGTAAATTGCTGGATGTTGTTTATCTTTTTTTTTTTATATTTATATGCAGGTAATTAATCTTTTTTGTGTTGCAGATTTACCTTTTCTAAACCTCATGTTTGTGAAAACATGCATGCGTATGCTGAGCATGCTGCGTATGTTTGTGCATTCGTATGCTAAGCAGCGCCCTCTAAACAGTGGATCGATCCGAATAAATAGACGGCTGTAACTAGACGTGCATGGTTACCAGTGGTAAACGCTAGCTCAGTCGCTACTTATGCCTCTTCGACGCAAGAGAGCGAGATTTCATCAACTTACAGAGTTTGAACGGGGGAGAATCATCGGCGTTCGTGAAGCTGGATTGTCTTATCGTGCAGTAGCCGCTCGTGTGCAGCGTAACAGCAGCACAGTGATGCGTCTTTGGAAGCAGTGGACGGACGAGTGTCGGACAACTCGGAAATCCGGGAGTGGACCCCGAAATGTGATGTCAGCTTGCGATGATAACCTTGTCGGCATGGCGCTGACGGACCATACAGCTTCCACTAGACAATTGGCAGCACAGCGGTCAATAGCTACAGGTGTTTCATTGTGTGCTTCATCAATTGTAGACGTCTGCTGCAGCGTGAACTGCGCGGAAGGACTCCTTTATACAGGATCCCTCTCACGCTAAACCATCGTCGCCTGCGGCTACAATCGGCCGCACAGCATAGAGACTGGCGTGCTGATTAGCAGCATGTCGTGTTTTCTGACTAATCCCACTTTAATTTGTGGTACCATGATGGCCGCATTCGTGTCAGACGCTATGCCAGTGAACGCCACCTTCCGGAGTGCATTATGGAACGCCACAGTGGACGAACACCCGGAGTTATGGTCTGGGGCCATAGCATATCATAGACGATCTCAATTGCTAAGAATTGTGGGCAATCTGAACAGCAACCGGTACATCAGTGAAGTTCTACAGCCCAAGCTGTTCCCTTCCTTCAAAGCTTTCCAGGAGCAGTATTTCAACAGGACAATGCCCGCCCTCATATCGCTAGGACTGTTCAATCCCCTTCTTTCAACGCGGCAGGTACAGCTTCTTCCTTGGCCTGCGTATTCCCGGATATGCCGCCGATTGAACCTGTGTGAGATTTCGTTGGTCGGCGTCTCGCTCGTGATCCTCGTCCTGTTGTTTCTGCAGACGAACTTTGGGTGCGCATACAAACAAATGATGGCAAACAACTCTTCTTCCTTGGGCAGACATTCAAAATTTGTTTGACCCCATGCCACGTCGTGTAGCAGCACTTATTTCGGCGCGTGGTGGCTACACAAAATACTGATTTCCGGTGTCTTGCTATTGTTTGTTTGCTTTGAACATTTAATCATTTATTTGTACCACTACCACTCAACTGGGTATTACATTTCATTGAATTATGACGATTCCTTCATGGTGTTGCAATTTTCACAAACATGAGTTTAGTTTCTTGTAAATTGTTATTAAAGACACAATGTTACATTTTTGATATACTGAGCACGTCTGTTTTTGGAGGGAATAACTAATATTTTAAAATTTATTGGTATTCAGCGTTTTTTATTTATGTTTATGGGTTTTAGGGTCTTTTCAGAATAATATTTATTTATTAGAATAAAAAGAATTATCAATTAGGGGTTTTTTTTTCTATTTATTATGTCGATAAATACTTTCGTTTATGACACTTGAAAAGTAAATACGGTATTTGTTAATCTAATAGTGAAATTTGCAAATTTGAAAATTTTATTATAACATGATTCATTGCAGTGATTTTTGGATTATATAAGCTTAAAAATTCTTTTAGATGAATTAGTATCATATTTTGATTTGAGTTATCACCTTTTCTGCCATGATATTATGTTCTGGTTTTGCTTTGATGGCTGCTTTTACAGTTGTTCATACTGTTATCATATTGTTATAACAGTTATTTCTATTGTTAAATATAATTAAAGACTTAAAAATTTGCTGCTGTATGATTCATTTTACCATAATGCCTACCGTAGAAACTGTTTATAAGTAATTTTAAATTCATTATTTTTGAAACATCTAATAGTGGTGGAGTAACTGCAGAAATCTTAAATAATGGCGTATGCATAAGGAAAATATATATACAAAATCTAATCAAATTGATGAAAATGACAAACTTTATTCTTTTTGAAGGACTTATTAATTACCCAAATTAATCTTCATATCAAATCACTTCATCGGCTGCTTAGATACTGTAATTGTAATAAAGAACTTTTACAAAACCATTAAAATCAGCAACAGCCGTTATTAGAATGCATCATTTCTTCTGCTTTCTTTTTCTTTTCTGCATAGATTTAAGTGGAAATTTCTTCGAAAAATCAAATGCGCTTAGCTTTTAAGAATGGTCAGACAGCAACAAAAATCCAAAGTAAACGTCCTGAGTTACTGGAAGAATCTCTCAAAAAACTTTAGACAAATTGAGCCATTTCTTCTAAATGGTGCTTGGCTAACGACATAAGGGAGATTTTGTTTTTGTGTTTTTATTCTCGTTTTCTTTAAACAAAACGAACAAATGTATGCAAAGCAGGTATAATTCACACGTTCCGTAATGGAGGTAAAGAGTGCTGTGAGGTAAGTAGTAGTTGAACGAAACATTTAAAGGACTGAAAAGAATACATGTCAACTTTTGGGGATTGGTGTCTAGATTTAAATAGCTGGATGTTTTTTTTTTTTTTTTGTTGTTGTTGTTGTTAATGTTTATTTACAGGTAATTATTATTTTCTTGTTGTAGATTTTACGTTTTCTTGGTTCTTGTAAATAGATAAATAAGACAATAAATGCTACATATTTGATATACTCACCACGTTTATTTTTGAAGGAAGAGTAAATATTTTAAAAATTATTTATATATCCTTTTTTAATCATGTTTGTCAGTTTTATGATACTTTCCGACTAGCATTTAATAATTACATAAACTAAAATATCGATAAGGCTTTTTTTCCATTTTATTATCTCGATAAACACTTTCGATTATGATACTTGAAAAGTAAATACACTATTCTTTTATCTAATAGAGAAATTTGCAAATTTGAAAAAAAAAAAAAATGTTATTGTTGTATGATTTCGTTTTAAGGATTTTTGATTTGATATAAGCTTTTTAAATTTTTTTGGTTAATTAGTGCCAGAATTTATAAAAGTTTTCATCATTTCTTTCATAATAATATGCTCTGGTTTACCTTGATGGCTGCATTTACAGTTAGACCTACTGCTATCATGTTTTTATTATTACAGATCTTTGAACAATTAGAACACAACTAAAGAATTTGGAAAATTTAGATGTAATATGATTAATTTTAGTAGTTTTTGAGTTTGATATAAACTTAAAAATATTTTTAGGTAACTTACTATAAGATTTTGTTTTTTGTTATCCCATTTTCATTCATAGTAATGTGTCGTGTTTTGTCTTAATAGCTGCATTAACAGTCATTCCTACTGCTATCATGTTATTATAAGTAGTTATTCCACTGGGTGTTAAAAATGAATTAAAGAATTTAAAACATTTTGATGTTGTATGATTCATTTTAGTAAAATTTTCCATAAAAACTGTTTCTACATTTTTTTCATTTTAAACGCCTAATGGTGTTCAAATAACTGAAAAAATTTAAATAATGTCGTATGCATATGGAAAAAAATGTATGAAAGCTAATCAAAACTGATGAAATAAAGTTTTTCTTTTGAAGGTCTTATTAATTGCCAACTTAATCTTCATAACAGGTCTCTTCATCCTAGGTTGCTAAGATACTGTAACTGAAAAATAAAGAACTTCACAAACCATCAAAATCAGCAAAACAGCCGTTATTCAAATGCATCATTTCTTCTTTTTTTTTTCTTTTTAAATATTTTTTATTTCTTGCAAATAGAATTTGGGTGAGCGAAAAGTTCTTCGAAAAATCAGATGCGTTTTTTGCTTTAAAGAATGGACAGACAGCAACAAAAAATTCAAATCGAAAGTGAAACGTCCTGAGTTACGGAAGAATCTCTTGGTCTTTGTGACAAATTGAGCCATTTCTTCTAAATGGTGCTCGGCTAACGATATATAAAAGGAGATTTTAGTTTTTGTCTATTTACTCTGCGTTTTCTTTAAACAAAACGAATAAAAATTATGCAAACAGGTATAATTCACACGTTCAATGGAGGTAAGAGTGCTTTGAGGTTAGTAGTAATTGAACCAAATATTTAAAGGACTGGCATGAATACAAGTGAACTTTTAAGGAAGGATGCAGATGTAAATAGCTAGATGTTGTTGTTTTTCTTTCTTTTTTGTTTATTTTATTTGTAGGTAATTATTCTTTTTTTTTCATTGTTGTAGATTTACCTATTATGTTTCTTGTAAATAGATATTAAAGAGACATTGTTACATTTTTGATATACTGAAACACTCTTATTTTTGAATGAAAGACTAAATATTTTAAAATTTATTTATATTTAGCTTTTCATTAAATTATGTTTGTCAGTCGTATGGTCCTTTTAGAAAAACGTTTACTATTACATTAAAAAATCTATTTATGAGACTTTTTTTTTCTATTTATTATTTCGGTAAACACTTTCTTCAATTATGATACGTGAAAAAGTAAATACACTATTCGTGAATCTAATAGTGAAATTTGGAAATTTGAAAACATTTTATATTAGTATGATGAATTTTAAGGATTTTTTAAGTTTCATATAAGCTTTAAAATTTATATAGGTAAATTAGTATCAGATTTTATTTTTGTGTTATCACCTTATCTTTCGTTGTAATATGTTGTGGTTTTGCCTTGATGGCTACATTCACAGTTATTTCTACTATTAAAAAACAATTAAACAATTTTACCAATTCAACAATTTACCTTTCTTGTTTCTTGTAAAAAAGATATTAAAGATATATTGTTACATGTTTGATGTACTGACACGTTTATTTTTGAAGGAAAGAGTAAATATAAATAAATTTCAGTTTTATGGTCCTTTCAGAATAACATTAACTTATTACATAAAAAAATATCGATGAGACTATTATCTCAATAATTTCGATTATGATTCTTGAAAAGTAAATACATTATTCGTTAATCTAATAGTGAAATTTGCAAATTTGGAGAAAAAAAAAAATTTTTGTAGTGGGATTCATTTTAATGATTTCTGAGTTGTTATATAAATTATTTATGTAAATTAGTATCAGATTTAATTTTGTGTTGTCAACTTTTTCTTTTGTGGTAACATGTTGTGGTTTTTCTAAATGAGTGCATTTACAGTTATTCCTGCTGTTATCTGTGTATTATTATTACAATTATTTGTACTGTTTAAAAACAATTAAATTATTGGAAATATATTGTTATAGTATGATTCACATTATTGGTTTTGAGTTTGATATAAACTATAGTTATTTTAAGATAATTTAGTAACAACTTTTGTTTTGCGGTATCTCCTTTTCTTTAGTTGTAATATGATGTGGTTTGTCGTGATGGCTGCATTTACAATTATTCCTACAGTTTTTATTATCACAGTTATTCCTATGTTCAAAATAATTAAATGATTAGAAAAATTTGATACGGTAAAGTGCACTTTAGTATCATGTGCAAGATAAAAACTGCTTATATGTATTGCTTCAAACATTATTTTTAAAACAGCTAGTGGAGTTGAAATTACTGAAGAAATTTTAAATGATGAAGTATGCATATGGAAAAAGCTAATCAAACCTGATGAACAAAGTTTATACTCTCGAGGGTTTTATTAATTACCCAACTTAATCTTTCATATCAGATCTCTTCATCGGTTGCTAAGATACTGTAATTGAAATAAAGACTTTTTACAAAAACCATCAAAATCAGCAACAGCTGTTATTAAAATGCATCATTTCTTGTTCTTTTTATTTCCTGCACAGATTTAAGTGGAAACTTCTTCGAAAAATCTGATGGGCTTTTTGCTTTTAAAGAATGGCCCAAACATCAACAAAGAAATTCGAAAGTAAACGTCCTAGAGTAACCGGACGAATCTCCACTTGCAAAACTCCGTGACAAATTGAGCCGTTCGTTCTAAATGGTGCTTGTCTAACGACATAAGGGAGATTTTGTTTTTTTGTGCTTAGTCGCGTTTTCTTTAAACAAAACGTAAAAAGTATGCAAAACAGGTATAATTCCACAAGTTCGTAATGGAGGTAAAGAGTGCTGTGAGGTAAGTAATAATTGAACGAAACATTTAAAGGACTGAAAAGAATACAAAAGTGAACTTTTTAGGCGGGGATGTAAATAGCTGGATGCTGTTTATATTTCTTTTTTATGTTTATTTAAAAGGTATTTTTTTTTCTTTTTCGTGTTGCAGAATTACCTTTTTTTATTTCTTGTAAGTAGACATTAAAGATACAATGTTACATTTTTTGATATACTGGACACGTTTATTCTTGAAGGAAAGTGTAAAATGTTTTTAATTATTTATATTTAGCTTTTCTAAATATGTTTGCCAGTTTCATGGTCCTTTCAGCATAAGATTTCCTTATTACATAAAGGAAATATCGATGAAGCTTTTTTAATCTCTATTATATCGATAAACACACTTTCGATTATGATACTTGAAAAGTAAATAAACTATTCCTTAATCAAGAGTGAAATTTACAAATATCAAATTATTTTATTGTAGTTTGATTCATTTTAATGAGTTTTGAGATGTTATATAAGTTATTTTTAGGTAAATTAGTATCAGATTTGATTTGTGTTATGACCTTTTCTTTCGTTTTAATATGTTGTGGTTTTCTTGATTGCTGAATTTACAGTTATTCCTTCTGTTATTAGGGTTGTTATCATTATTACAGATATTCCTACTGTTAAAAAACAGTTAAATAATTGGAAAAATTATACGGCTGTATGGTTCATTTTAGTATAATGTATACCATAAAAACTACTTATACGTATTTTCCAACCCTTATTTTTAAAACAGCTAATGGTGTTGAAATTAATAAAGAAATCTTAAATGATGACTTATGCATATGGAAAAAGATAGTGTATTAAAGCTAATCAAAAGTGATGAACAATGTTTATTCTGTTGAAGGTATTATTAATTACCCAACTTAATCTTCATATCAGGTCTCTTCATCGGCTGCTATGATACTGTAATTGAAATAAAGAACTTTCTAATAAACCATCAAAATCAGCAACAGCACTGTTATTAGAATGCATCATTTCTTCTTTTTCCTTTCGACTGTTTATATTTCTGCAGAGATTTAAGTGGAAACTTCTTCAAAAATCAGATGCGCTTTGGTTTTAAAGAATAACTGGACAGCAATAAAAATAAATTTCGAAAGGTAAACGTCCTGGTAGTCCTTTTGATGATCCTGTAAAAGTTCTTTATTTCAATTACAGTATCTTAGCAACCGGCGAAGAGACCTGATATGAAGATTAAGTTGTAATTAATAAGAAATTTAAGATTTCTTCAGTAATTTCAACACCATTAGGTGTTTTAAAAAATAATGATTGAAAAAGTACGTATAAGCAGTTTTTGGTACACATTATATTAAAATGACCAATACCAGTATCAAAATTTATCTAATCTTTTAATTATATTTAATAATAGCAATAAATGCAATAATAACATGATAACAGTAGGAATAACTGTAATAATAATATGATAACAGTAGGAACAATAATATAATGATATGATAACTGTAAATGCTATCATCAATTCAAACCCAAGCATATTACAACGAAAGATAAGGTGATAACACAAAACAAAATCTGACACTAATTTACCTAATTTACCCATCATGCTACGGTAAAATATTTCCAAATTTCACTATTAGATTAACGAATAGTGTATTTACACTTTCAAGAATCGTAATCGAAAGTGTTGTTAGATAGAAAAAAAGTTTCATCGAAATTTTTTTCATAATATTAATAAATACTATTCCGAAAAGGATCATAAAACTGACAAACATAATTAAAAAAATATATAAATATAAATATATTTAAAAGTAATTAGTCTTTCCTTCAAAATTAAATGTGTTCAGTATATCAAAAAATGTAACATTGTGTCTTTAATATCTATTTAAAGGCACCAAGAAAAGGTAAATCTGTAACACGAAAAAGAATAATTACCTGTCAATAAACATAAACAAAAATAAAGATAAACAACCTCCAATTATTTACATCTAATTTCACTAGTATTCTTTTCAGTCCTTTAAATGTTTCGTTCAATTACTATTACCTCGCAGCACTCTTTACCTCCATTACGGAACGAATTATACCTGTTTTGCATACTTTTTCCTTTTGTTTAAAAAACGCGAACAAACACAAAAACAAAATCTCCCTTATGTCGTTAGCCAAGGCACTATTTAGAACAAATGGCTCAATTTGTCACGGAGTATTGCACGGAGAGATACTTCCTGTAACTCCAGGACGTTTACTTTAGGATTTTTGTTCACCTGCTATTCTTTAAAAGCAAAGCACATCTAATTTTTCGAAGAAGTTCCCACTTAAATCTGTGCAGGAAATAAAAACAGTTCGAAAAAGAAAAAGAAAAAGAAGAAGAAATGATGGATTCTAATAACGGCTGTTGCTGATTTTGATGATTTTGTAAAAAGTTCTTTATTTCAATTACAGTATCTTAGCAACTGATGTAGAGACCTGATATGAAGATTAAGTTGGGTAATTAATAAGACCATCAGAAGAGTAAACTTTGTTCATCACTTTTAATTAGCATTTATACATTTTTTTGCATATGAGTACTTCAGTATTGAAGACTTCGTCAGATAATTCAACACCATTAGATATTTTAAAAAATAATGTTTGAAAATATACGTATAAAAGGTTTTATGTTATACATTTTCAAGTAAAGCATACAACATCAAAATTTTTTAAATTCTTTAATTGTTTTTTAACAATAAGAATAACTAAAATTAATAACGTGATAGCAGTATGAGAGTCTGTCAATGCAACAAACTTGTCAAACCACAACACATTAAATCGAAAGAAAAAGATGATAACACAAAACAAAATTTGATACTAATTTACCTAAAAGAATTTTAAGACATATATAAAACTCAAAATTCATTAAAATGAATCAAACTACAATAAAATTTTCCAACTTGAAAATTCCACTATTAAATCAACGAATAATGCATTTTACTTTTCTGGTAACATAAACTGAAATGTTTATTGAGATAATGGACAAAAAAAAAAAAAGCCTCATGGACATTTTCTTTAAAGCAGTAAGTAAATGTTAGTCTGAAAGGACCATATATCTAACAAACGCAAATTAAAAAACACTGAATGCAAATAAATATTAAAATATTTAGTCTTTCCTTCAAAAATAAACGTGTCCAATATATCAAAGTAAAATTGTGTTTTTAATATCTATGTACAAGAACAAAGAAAAGGTAAAATCTGCAACACGAAAAAGAATAATTACCTGAAAATAAACATAAATAAGAAAAGAAAAACAACATTCATCTATTTACATCTACCCTCCTCCCCAAAATGTTCACTTGTATTCTTTTCAGTCCTTTAAATGTTTTGTTCAATTACAACTTACCTCGCAGCAATCTTTACCTCCATTACGGAACGTGTGAATTATACCTGTTTTGCATACTTTTATTCGTTTTGTTTAAGGAAACTCAGAATAAACACAAAAACAAAATATCTCTTATGTCGTTAGCCAGGCACCATTTAGAACAAATGGCTCAATTTGTCACGGAGTTTTGCACAGGAGAGTCTTCCAGTAACTCCAGGACGTTTACTTTCGATTTTTTTTTTTTTTTTTTTTTTTTTTTGTTTGGCGATTCTTTAAAAAAAGCGCATCTGATTTTTCGAAGAGGTTCCCACTTAAATCTGTGCAGGAAATAAAAACAGTTCGAAAATGAAAAAAGAAAAGAAGAAGAAATGATGCATTCTAAAAACGGTTGTTGCTGATTTTGATGGTTTTGTAAAAAGTTCTTTTTATTTCAATTACAGTATCTTTTAGCAACCGATGAAGAGGCCTCATATGAAGATTAAGTTGGGTAATTAATAAGACTTTCAGAAGTAAAAACTTTGTGCATTAGTTTTCATTAGTATTTATACATTTTTTCCATATATATATATATAAAATAATATGCATCATTACTTAAGATTTCAACACCATTAGCTGTTTTAAAAATAATGATTGACAAAAAGTATAAGCAGTTTTTAGGGTATACATTATATTTAAATGAATCCACAACAACACAATTTTTTCTAATCTTTAAAAGTTTTTTAACAGTAGGAATAATAATTAAAATAATAACATGATAGTAGCAGGAATAATTATTACAATAAAAACAGGATAACAGTAGAATAACTGTAAATGTAGCCATCAAGGCAAACAACGAGATACTAACATGAAAAAAAGTGATAACACAAAACAAGATATGATACTAAGTTACCTTAAAAATTGCTAACGTTTATTTCAAACCCAAAACCCAATAATGATTCATACTATATCAAAAATTTTGCAATTTTTAATTTTTTTTAACAGGAAGAATAACTGTAAATGCATAGAAGTAGGCAAATCACAGCATATTACGATGAGAGAAGAGGTGATAACTAAAAACAAAATCTTGATACTATGTTACTTAAAAAAAAATTTTAATGTATATATCAAACACATAAAAACAGTAACGATTAATGGGATATCAAAATTTTTAGACTTTTTTAACAGTAGGAATAATTAATACTGGTAACACGACAACAGTAGAAATGACTGTAAATGCAGCCTACAAGGGCAAACCACAACATATTACAACGAAAGAAAAGTTGATAACACAAAAACAAAATCTCATACTAATTTACCTAAAAATAATTTAAAGATTATATAACTGAAAATCATTTAAATGAATCATACTAGAATAAAATCTTTTCAAATTTGCAAATTTCTCTATTAGTTTAACGAATAATGTATTTACTTTTCAGCTATCATAATGAAAAATGTTTATCGACATAATAGAAGGGAAAAAAAGTATCATCAATTTTTTTTTTTTTTATGTAAGAAGTAAATTAAACTGACAAAAAAACTGACAAACATAATTACAAAAGTTGAATATAAATAAATTTTAAAATGTTTTATACATTTCTTCAAAATAAACGTGTTCAATATATCAAAAAGTAAAATTGTGTTTTTAATATCAATTTACAAGAATAAAGAAAAGGAAAATCTGCAACACGAAAAAGAATGATTACCTGAAAATAAACATAAACAAGAAAAGAAAGATAAACAACATTCATCTATTTACATCTACCCCTCCTCCCAAAATGTTCACTTGCATTCTTTTCAGTCCTTTAAATGTTTTGTTCAATTACAACTTACCTCGAAGCAATCTTTACCTCCATTACGGTACGTGGGAATTATACCTGTTTTGCATACTTTTATTCGTTTTGTTTAAAGGAAACTCGAATAAACACACAAAAACAAAATCTCAGTTATGTCATTAGCCAGGCACCATTCAGAACAAATGGCTCAATTTGTCACGGAGTTTTGCACAGGGAGATTCTTCCTGTAACTTCAGGACGTTTGCTTTAGGATTTTTTTGTTCCTGCCTGCCATTCTTTAAAAGCAAAGCGCATCTGATTTTTCGAAGAAGTTCCCACTTAAATCTGTGCAGGAAATAAAAACAGTTCGAAAAAGAAAAAAAGAAAAGAAGAAGAAATGATGGATTCTAATAACGGCTGTTGCTGATTTTGATGATTTTGTAAAAAGTTCTTTATTTCAATTACAGTATCTTAGTAACCGATGTAGAGACCTGATATGAAGATTAAGTTGGGTAATTAATAAGACCTTCAGAAGAGTAAACTTTGTTCATCACTTTTAATTAGCATTTATACATTTCTTTTTTGCATATGAGTACTTCAGTATTGAAGACTTCGTCAGATAATTCAACACCATTAGATATTTTAAAAATAATGTTTGAAAATATACGTATAAAAGGTTTTATGTTATACATTTTCGAAAGTAAAGCATACAACATCAAATTTTTAAATTCTTTAATTGTTTTTTAACAATAAGAATAACTAATATTAATAACGTGATAGCAGTATGTAAATGCAACAAACTTGTCAAACCACAACACATTAAATCGAAAGAAAAGATGATAACACAAAACAAAATTTGATACTAATTTACCTAAAAGAATTTTAGACATATATAAAACTCAAAATTCATTAAAATGAATCGGACTACAATAAAATTTTCCAACTTGCAAATTTCACTATTAAATCAACGAATAATGCATTTACTTTTCTGGTAACAGAAACTGGAATGTTTATTGAGATAATGGATGAAAAAAAGCCTCATGGACATTTTCTTTAAAGCTGTATGTAAATGTTAGTCTGAAAGGACCATATATCTAACAAACGCAATTAAAAACACTGAATGCAAATAAATTTTAAAATATTTTGTCTTTCCTTCAAAAATAAACGTGTCCAATATATCAAAAAGTAAAATTGTATTTTTAATATCTATTTACAAGAACAAAGAAAAGGTAAATCTGCAACACGAAAATAATAATTACCTGAAAATAAACATAAACAAGAAAAGAAAGATAAACAACATTCATCTATTTACATCTACCCTCCTCCCCAAAATGTTCACTTGCATTCTTTTCAGTCCTTTAAATGTTTTGTTCGATTACAACTAACCTCGCAGAAATCTTTACCTCCATTACGGAACGTGGGAATTATACCTGTTTTTATACTTTCATTCATTTTGTTTAAAGAAAACGCAAATAAACACACAAAAACAAAATCTCCCTTTTTATGTCGTTAGCCAAGGCACCATTTAGAACAAATGGCTCAATTTGTCACGGAGTTTTTGCACAGGGAGATTCTTCCGGTAACTCCAGGACGTTTACTTTCGATTCTTTTTTTTTGTTGCTGTTTGGCGATTCTTTAAAAGCAAAGCGCATCTGATTTTCGAAGAAGTTGACACTTAAATCTGTGCAGGAAATAAAAACAGTTCGAAAATGAAAAAAAAAAGAGAAGAAGACAGGATGCATTCTAATAACGGTTGTTGCTGATTTTGATGGTTTTGTAAAAAGTTCTTTATTTCAATTACAGTATCTTAGCAACCGATGTGAGACCTGATATGAAGATTAAGTTGGGTAATTAATAAGACCTTCAGAAGAGAAAACTTTGTTCATCACTTTAATTAGCATTTATACATTTCTTTTGCATATGAGTACTTCAGTATTGAAGACTTCGTCAGATAATTCAACACCATTAGATATTTTAAAAATAATGTTTGAAAATATACGTATAAAAAGGTTTTATGTTATACATTTTCGAAAGTAAAGAGTACAACGTCAATTTTTTAAATTCTTTAATTGTTTTTTAACAATAAGAATAACTACTATTAATAACGTGATAGCAGTATGTAAATGCAACAAACTTGTCAAACCACAACACAAATCGAAAGAAAAGATGATAACACAAAACAAAATTTGATACTAATTTACCTAAAAGAATTTTAAGACATATATAAAACTCAAAAAATTCATTAAAATGAATCAAACTACACTAAAATTTTCCAACTTGCAAAATTTCACTATTAAATCAACGAATAATGCATTTACTTTTCTGGTAACAGAAACTGAAATGTTTATTGAGATAATGGACAAAAAGCCTCATGGACATTTTCTTTAAAGCTGTATGTAAATGTTAGTCTGAAAGGACCATATATCTAACAAACGCAATTAAAAAACACTGAATGCAAATAAATTTTAAAATATTTTGTCTTTCCTTCAGAAGTAAACGTGTCCAATATATCAAAAAAAGTAAAATTGTGTTTTTAATATCTATTTACAAGAACAAAAAAAGGTAAATCTGCAACACGAAAAAGAATAAATACCTGAAAATAAACATAAATAAGAAAAGAAAGATAAACAACATTCATCTATGTACATCTACCATCCTCCCCAAAATGTTCCCTTTGTATTCTTTTCAGTCCTTTAAATGTTTTGTTCAATTACAACTTACCTCTCAGCAATCTTTACCTCCATTTCGAACTTGTGAATTACACCTGTTTTGCATACTTTTATTCGTTTTGTTTAAAGGAAACTCGAATAAACACACAAAAACAAAATCTCCCTTATGTCGTTAGCCAGGCACCATTTAGAACAAATGGCTCAATTTGTCACGAAGTTTTGCACAGGAGATTCTTCCGGTAACTCCAGGACGTTTACTTTCGATTCTTTTTTTTTTGTTGCTGTTTGGCGATTCTTTAAAAGCAAAAGCGCATCTGATTTTTCGAAGAAGTTGACACTTAAATCTGTGCAGGAAATAAAAACAGTTCGAAAATGAAAAAGAAAAGAAGAAGACATGATGCATTCTAATAACGGTTGTTGCTGATTTTGATGGTTTTGTAAAAGTTATTTATTTCAATTGCAGTATCTTAGTAACCGATGAAGAGACCTCATATGAAGATTAAGTTGGGTAATTAATAAGACCTTCAGAAGTAAAAACTTTGTGCATTAGTTTTCATTAGCATTTATACATTTTTTCCATATATATATATATATATGCATCATTACTTAAGATTTCAACACCATTAGCTGTTTTAAAAATAATGATTGACAAAATAAGTATAAGCAGTTTTTAGGGTATACATTATATTTAAATGAATCCTACAACAACACAATTTTTTCTGATGTTTAAAAGTTTTTAACAGTAGGAATAATAATTATAATAATAACATGATAATAGTAGGAATAATTATTACAATAAAAACAGGATAACAGTAGTACTAACTGTAAATGCAGCCATCAAGGCAAACAACGAGATACTACCATGAAAAAAGTGATAACACAAAACAAAATATGATACTAAGTTACCTTAAAAATGCTAACGTTTATTTTAAACACAAAAACCCAATAATGATTCATACTATATCAAAAATTTGGCAATTCTTTAATTTTTTTTTTAACGGGAAGAATAACTGTAAATGCATAGAAGTAGGCAAATCACAGCATATTACGATGAGAGAAAAGCTGATAACTAAAAACAAAATCTGATACTATGTTACTTAAAAAAATTTTAATGTATATATCAAACACATAAAATAGTAACGATTAATGGGATATCAAAATTTTTAGACTTTTTGACCGCAGGAATAATTAATACTGATAACACGACAACAGTAGAAATGACTGTAAAGGCAGCCTTCAAGGCAAACCACAACATATTACAACGAAAGAAAAGTTGATAACACAAAACGAAATCTCATACTAATTTACCTAAAAATAATTTAAAGATTATATAACTGAAAAATCCTTTAAATGAATCATACTAGAATAAAATCTTTTCAAATTTGCAAATTTCACTATTATTTTAACGAATAATGTATTTACTTTCAGCTATCATAATGAAAAATGTTTATCGACATAATAGAAGGGAAAAAAAGCATCATCAATTTTATGCAAGAAGTAAATGTTAGTCTGAAAGGACCTTAAAACTGGCAAACATAATTAAAAGTTGAATATAAATAAATTTTAAAATGTTTTATACATTTCTTCAAAAATAAACGTGTTCAATAAATCAAAAATGTAACATTGTGTCTTTAATATCAATTTACAAGAAACAAGAAAGGTAAACCTGCAACACAAAAATGAATAATTACCTGTAAATAAACATAAACAAAAAAAAAATAAATGAACAACATATAGCTATTTAGATCTACCCCCACTCCAAAAAGTTCACTTGTATTCTTTACAGTCCTTTAAAAGTTTCGTTCAACTACTACTTACCTCATAGCACTCTTTACCTCCATTACGGAACTTGTGAATTATACCTGTTTTGCATACTTTTATTCGTTTCGTTTGAAGAAAACGCGAATGAACACACAAAAACAAAATCTCCCTTATGTCGTTAGCCAAGGCACCATTTAGAACAAATGGATCAATTTTGTCATTAAGTTTTGCACAGGGAGATTCTTCCGTTTACTTTCGAATTTTTTGTTGCTGTCTGGCCATTCTTTAAAAAAGCAAAGCTTGAAGAAAAGCAAATTTTGAAGAAGTTTCCACTTAAATCTCTGCAGAAAATAAAAACAGTTCGAAAAAGGAAAAGAAAGAAAAGGAGAAGACATGATGCATTCTAATATCGGCTGTTAATGATTTTGATGGTTTTGTGAAAAGTTCTTTATTTCAATTACAGTATCTTAGCAACCGATGAAGAGACCTGATAAGAAGATTAAGTTGGGTAATTAATAAAACCTTCAAATTACTTAACTTTGTTCATCAATTTTCATGATCATTTATACATATATTTGTTCCACATGCATACGTCATTATTTAAGTTTCCAGCAGATATTTTAACACCATTAGCTATTTTAAAAATAATGATTAAAAAACGCGTATAGACACTTTTTATGGTATACACTATATTAAAATGAATCCCACAGCATCAAAATATTTCCTAGTCTACAATTTTTTAACAGTAGGAATAACTGTAATGATAATAACATGATAAACTGTAATGATAATAGCAGTAGGAATAATTGTAAATGAATCCATCAAGGTAACCCTCTATATATTGCTATGAGAGAAATCTGATAATAAATTACCTAAAAATATAAATTTTTTATCAAACTGAAAATGAATTATACAACATCAAAATTTTCCAATTCCTTAATTGTTTTTAACAGTATTAATAACTGAAAATTTCTTTATTAGTGTGATGAAAAGTCCATTTATTTTTACAGTAAGTTAATCGAAAGTATATCGCACATCGAGAAGATAGATGAAAATAGCCTCATCGATATTTCTTTTCATATAATAAATATTCGCGGGAAAGGAGAACTTTGCACCATAAAGCTGACAAACGTAATTAGAAGAAAAAAGCTAAAGATAAATAAATTTTAAAATATTTACTCTTTCCTTCATCAATAAACGTGCCAAGCATCTCAAAACTGTAGCAATATGTCTTTAATATCTATTTACAAGAACAAAGAAAAAGATAATCCTGCAACACGGAAACGAATAATTACTTTTAAATAAACATAAACATAGTTCACTTGTATTCTTTACAGTCCTTTAAATGTTTCGTTCAATTACAACTTACCTCTCAGCAATATTTACCTCCATTACGGAACGTGTGAATTATACCTGTTTTGCATACTTTTATTCGTTTTGTTTAAAGAAAACGCGAATAAACACACAAAAACAAAATCTCCCTTATATCGTTAGCCAAGGCACCATTCAGAACAAATGGCTCAATTTGTCACGGAGTTTTGCACAGGAGATTCTTCCGGTAACTCTAGGACGTTTACTTTCGAATTTTTTTGTTGCTGTCTGACCATCCTTTAAAAAGCAAAAAGCATCAGAATTTTCGAAGAAGTTTCCATTTAAATCTGTGCAAGAAATAAAAACAGTTCCAAAAATAAAAAAAGAAAAAAAAAGAAGAAAAAGAAAGGACGCATTCTTTAACGGCTGTTGCTGATTTTGATGGTCTTGTAAAAAGTTCTTTATTTCAATTACAATTTCTTAGCAACCGATGAAGAGGCATGATATGAAGATTAAGTTGGGTAATTAATAAGACCTTCAGAAGAATAAACTTTGTTCATCAGTTTTTGATTAGCTTTAATACATTTTTTTAATGACCAACATATCATTATTTATGACCAACAGACAACATATCAACACCATTAGCTGTTTTTAAAAATAAGGATTGAAAAAAAAAAAATTCGTTGAAGCAGTTTTTATAGTTTACATTATACTAAAATGAATCATACAACATCATTATCAAACAGTAAGAAAAGAGTAGTAGTAGTAAAACTGTAGCAGCCAACAAGGCAATCCAAAACATATTACCATGAAAGAAAATGTGATAACACAAAATGTAATACTAAATTACATAAAAAAATTTTTTATCTTTTTAGTCATTTTATTAAAAAATTTATCAAATTTTTTTTTCAAAAAGTTTACATCAAATTTAAAAAAAGCAATGAAATGAATCAAAGAATATCAAAATTTTTCCAATTCTTGAATTGTGTTTTAACTGTAGGAATAGCTGTAATATAGCATGATCACAGTATGAATATCTGAAAATGCTGCCAACAAGGCAAACCGCAACATATTACCAAAGATTTTATCACAAACAAAATCTGATACTATGTTAAGAAGTGAATTAAATATTAAATATTATTAATAAAATTAAAATTAAATATTATTAAATATTATATAATTAAATTAAAGCTGAGTATTATTTAATTAAATTAAATTTAAATATCCTTAAAAAATTATTTAATTAAATTAAAATTAAATATTAATACAAATTTAATTATAAATTATTTAAAACTACCTAAAAAAAAAGTTTTACCAAACTCAAAAACTAATAAAATGAATCAAAATAAATCAAAAATTTTTCACTTATTTAGTTGTGTTTTAACAATAATAATAACTGTATTAATATTAACATGATGACAGTAGAAATAACTATAAATGCAGCTATCAAATGAAACCACGACATATTGCAATGGAAGAATAGATGAGAACACAAAACCAAATCTGATACTATATTGCATAAAATATATTTTATCAAAGGAATATTTTTAGTAATTTTTACAAAAGATTTTATCATTTTTTTCAAAAGTTTATTTCAAACACAAAAACCATAAAATGAATCATACTAATCAAAATTTTTAAAATTTTTGAATTTTGTTTTTAGCAGCAGGAATAATTGTATAACTGTAAATAGAATGACAACAGTAGGAATAACTGAAAAAACAGCCAACAAAGCAAATCACACCATATTACCGTGAGAGAAAAAGATGGTATCGCAAAACAAAATCTGATGTTAAATCACATAAAAAAATTTAAATTTATATCAAATTCAAAAATCCTTCCAAATGTAATATCTCCAGGTACTACAAGATCACCGCTAAGAAGGAAATATTCTACCAAATTTCTTCATTTTTATGCTGAGTAAATATTTTTATTTACAATTTCATATTGTTTGAAATCTATCATCTTCCATATTATCAACTACAAGTTATTAATTTTGCATTTGCTAATAATATGTGTTTTATTTATTTATATATAATTTGGAACAAACTGCGGAATGATATTTCACCACGAATCTTTTAAAAAACATATATTTTTATATTAAAAGACTTAATGCGCACCTCGAGTGAAACTCTTGAAACGAAGGATCCATCGAAATTCTGTAGGAGCTCAAAATTCAACCGAGCCGAGAAGTTCCAGTGAACGAGTTCTTTTTGAGTGGAACTGGAGCGAATCGATCAGAGATGTGTTATCGATGACAGATATAGAACTTTACCATCTGAGGCTGTGGAAGCAATCAATTCTCCCTTCTTATCGGTTTTTCACTTTGCCCCGGGCCCTTCGAAACTTTATTTCTTTGCCCTCCGGGCACAACGTGGGAGAAAAATCCATAACTCTTTTTTGACTCCTTATCAGGGAAAACTTTGTTTGTTATCGGTATAATTATCTTTTTTTTTTGACTCGTTCACCATTTTTGTGGTCCTTTTGGTAAACGGCATTTAGGTTCTGATGTGACTTAAACTGACTGTTAAATGATGAATGTGGGTAAATACATTTCGTTGAGCAATATTAATTCAGAGTTACTATACATTAACATCGGACTATTTTTCAATTCCTTCTATTAGCTCACACTTTCCCTATATATATATCTTGTTCAAATAAAATACTTTTTATTCATCCAGTCAAGTTCAAATACATTTTTTTGAACTTGTAGTGGATGGCACTGGATGTTAATACACTTTTTTCAAATATTAATTCAGTAATTAAATTTAATTAATTAGTTTAAGTTTTTTTTTTTAGATTTAAGTTGCATGTATCTACAAATATATGGTGCCAGATAAACTTAAAAAAATGAATGTAAATTATTTATGAAGGACTTTTCTGCAATCAAAATGAAAAAAAAAAACTAGAATTGACTTAATTTTTTTATATTACTTGTTTAGATTGGTGTGTCGCTCTACGGTCATCTCATGTCTCACGAGGGCTTAACAGACCGGGACCTACAGTTTAAAGTGGATTCCGAACCACTACAAACATCCATGGCACCGCCGGGACTCGAACCCGAAACCTGTGGGTACCGCGCGCCAGAGCGCTAGTCACTCGGCCATTCAGGCCCTACTTGTTTAGAAGAGTAACAACTTGTAAACGGATAAATGAAGAAAAGTCAATGTTAACGGAACAGAAATGATGTAAATCATGCAAGATCATGATATTCGCTGGTGTCGTCTATCGTCTATAATATCTAACTAACGTAACTTTGTTGTCGTTATAATTATCTTGTTTTTGATTTGTTCAATAATTTTGGTCCTTTAGAAAACGGCATTTAGGTTTTGATGTGACTGAAAGACTCTTAAATGATGAATGGTATAAATATATTTTGTTAAGCATTATTAATTTGGAGTTAAGAACTATTTTAGAACTAAAAGAACTATTGTTTTAGAAGAAAACAACTTGTAAGCGGAAAATGATGTAAATCAGACAGATCATGATATTGTCTCATGCACATCAGGTTTGCTAGATCGTCTAACTATCATAATTTTGTTGTTGTTATAATTATCTGGATATTGACTTGGCCAATATTTTTGGTCCTTAGTAAACGGCATTTAGGTTTTGAGAGGACTTAAACTGACTCATGATGAATGTGTGTAAATATATTTTATTAAACATTATTAATTCAGTTTTAAGTTAACAGAGGACTATTGTTTTAGAAGCGAAACAATTTGTAAGTGGAAAAATATAGAAAAAGTCAATGTTAACAGAACGGGCATGACGTAAATCAGGCGAGATCTTGATCTCCTTCATGCGCATTAGGTGTGGTATATTGTCTAACTACTATAACTTTGTTTATTATCAGATTTTTGATTCTTTCACAATTTTTTTGGTCCTGTTGATAAACGGCATTTAGGTTTTGGTGAGACTTAACTGACTCTATAATGATGAATGTGTTTAAGTATATTTTGTTAAGCATTATTAATTCAGAGTTATGTTAACAGAGGACTATTTTTTGTAAGCGCAAAACAAATTGTAAACGGATGAATACAGAAAAGGTCAATGTTAACGGAAAAGAAATGACGTAAATCATGTCAGATCATGATATTCGCTCATGTATGTCAGGGTGTGCTATATCGTCTTAAATTAATATTAGATAATATATATATAGCGTTTTAAAATAGTAATTAAATCTTTATCCAAATTAACACTTACAAGAATAATTTCATTTAAACGAATTGGCATTTTTATTTAAATTAACTGTGTTCTATTGTCATCATCATCATTATCATTAATGCAATTGCCCCATGGAGGGCTGACAGCTTTGATTAGTATTCGGTTGTAACAAACCACGGTTTTCACTTTAAAAATATTCATTGCATATCAGGTAAAAACTCCTTCGTTCCCAATATCCTTAAAAGTCATTTCATTTCTTCAATTGCTTACACGATTTGCAGAATATAAATATTTTATTAAATGATAAAAATGTGGGTTTTTTTTTAAACACATATTTATTAGTTGTAACTAACAACAATTTTTATAGTTAGCCTTTGGGATGATTTGAAGCTAATTAAATTTATCAGATGATTTGTAAATTATATAAATATGGGAATTACATAATGATGTAAATAGCTGGATGTTGTTTATCCTTCTTTTTTTTGTTTATGTTTATTTACAGGTAATTATTATTTTTCTTGTTGCAGATTTACCTTTTCTCGTTTTTTGTAAATATATATTAAAGACACAATGTTGCATTTCTGATATGCTGAACACGTTTATTTTTGTAGGAAAGTTGAAATATTTTAAAAATTTATTTATATTCAGTCTTTTTTTTAATTATGTTTGTTAGATTTATGGCACAAAGTTATCATCTTCAGATTGGCATTTATTTATACTTATTTATTACACGAAAAAAATATTGATGAATCTTTTCTTCAACTGTTATCTCGATAAACACTTTCGGCTATTTTACTAGAAATGTAAATACATTTTTCGATAATCTAAAAGGAAATTTGCAAAATATTTTGTAAATTTAACAGATATCAGGACTGTAGTGTTTTACAACTGCCGTTTAAAGTTGTGGTTCACAAATTGTGGGGATAAAACATTTACTAAAGCAAATAAAAATTATAAATAAAAAATATTAAAGTAATAAAAAATAAAAAATAATAATAAAAAAAAAATTACAGCGTCATAAAAAAAAAAAAAAAAAAAACATTTGGGAGAAAACAAACTTTCATTTTCAAAAATTACAGAATAACAAATAATTACTTTTTGCTTAGAAAAACTCTAAAGATGCTGATTACTTTAACAATAAATTAAACAAAAACAAAAATGGAAACAAAACCAATTTACATTTGATTTTGATTAGTATTTGGTTGAAGCTAAGTAATTTACGGTTTTTATTTAAAAATGTCATTAGATATCAAATATAAGAAAGTCCTTCGTTCTTAATATCCTTAAAAGACCTTTTATTTCTTCAATTTAATTCACGATTTGTAGAAATTAAATATTTTTATATGATAAAAATTACTTTAAAAAAAAAAAAAACAACTTGTATTTATTAGTTGTAAGAATGGTAGTGACTTCCGGTGAATTTTAGGAATAATTGCCCTGGTATTGTATTATTATATATTATAGTGTATATTGTGTGTTGTATCGATAATGAATTATTGTAGTAGTATTGCTTTGTCGTATGGGAGAAAACCCGGAAAACTTGAGCCAAGCAGCCTGACAATCCATGCAAGATGTATTATACACATTGCCAGAATCGCCATCGAGTCTTTCCGTTTCTGAAAGAAATGACTATAACAAAACAGACAACGAATTCAAATTATCCACTACGCTAACCGCAAAAAATGCAAATGAGCTACGTTTGGGATCTTATATGTCACTAACATGTTGGAGAATTAAGCTTAAATTATCTTGAAAGACAGTATTTCCTAATATACCCATATAAAGCAGTAGTAAACAACAAGACCTTTAATGTATTAAAATAGTAATTCAATTAATTTATTATTATATTTGTGCTTTATTTCTATAGTTCAGTGTTAAAATTTGTTAATGAAGCTGCACATTAGAATTATTCAAGTTAATTTAGTGAAAATTTAAAGATTTTAAAACTACATTGCGAAATAACTAAAATATAAGCTAGTTCAAGATTATTTTATAAATAAAATTTATAAAAAAGAATAACTACCGTTTTGTCTCTTCTTATAACAATAAAATTTTTTTAAAAATTTAAATATTATTAATAATATTAAATATCGTTTAAAATATTTCAACTAGAATGAGAATTATTATCTTCTTTAGAATGTAAATTTTTACATCTAATATGCAAACACATCTAAAGCATATTTCAAAATAGTTGCACGTTTGTTCAAATATAAGGCTATAGGAAGAGTTGAAAACAGGAAATGTAAGGCTAAATAAAGCAAATTAATCAGTCATCTCACCCTAAATCTTCAATTATATAAGAAAATTTCAATTATCTCAGTTATATTTCAATTTTCTAAGAAAGTTAATATAAAAATGCATAATAAAAAAATTGTAGAGTTCAATGTCCGATGTTGCAAACGATAATTATTAGAAACACAATAATTTTTATTTTTATTTTTCGGAAATAAAAAAGAAAAAAAAAATACATAGAAATATTAAGATAATCATGTTTGGTGGTAGATTCAGAAATATTTCATTAGAAACCAGTAAATTCAGTAAACCAGTAAATTTAATTCAATTTTATTAATTCCAGTAAAAAAAGACATGTTTTAATACACTCATGTCCATAAATTAAGGATAATGAAGTTCAGTCAAGGAATGAGACATAAGCAAAACAAATTTGACTTATTTGTAAAGTCTATTTATTAAACAAAAAGATAAAGAGGAAAGAAGATGCTATATGTTTGACATAATTAATGAAAATTGCGATTTTTACTCCCCGGAGCTAATTTCAAAAAAGAACCTATTTACAGAAAACAGTATAACATGGTTAGTATGATGGTTAATATGGAGTATGTCTCCCGGACGATGCAATACAGGCCTTACAACGCCAAGGCATGCTGAGTATCAAATTAACAATCTGATCTTGGGGAATATTACACCACTCATCCAGCAATGCCCTCCGAAGTTCCGGTTGACAGGTGGGAGGGTTGACGGGCTGCAATTGTAGGCCAAGCATATCCCACACATCCTCTTTGTTCAAGTCCAGTGAGTATGCTGGCCAATCCATACGGGTGATATCCTCCAATTGAAAGCATTCGTCTACAATGTTTGCACGGTAAGGACGGGCATTGTCATCCGTAAACAGAAATTCAGCACCCCTGGCACCCCCGAAACAAACGTACATGTTGTTCCAGAATGACATCCCGATAGATGTGGCCTGTCATTGTTACACTCTGAACATGCAGGTCAGTTCTGGAACCAAGAATAATTCCTCCCTAAACGTTTAATCCGGCACCATCGTAACGGTGTCATTCAATGGTGTTCTCTTGGTGGTAACGGGTACCTGCCGCTCTCCATGTGAATGTCCGGCGAGAATCAGACTGCAAACTAAACCTGGACTCGTCGGTAAACATCATGCCAGACCACTGTTGCGGTGTCCACAATTCATGCTCTCTACTCCAGGTTAATCGCAAGCGACAGTGAGTTGCGGTAAATGGAACACATCTGACAAGCCTACGAGCATATAAGAAAATGTGCCCTAAGCATGTGTGCAAGGTCTGCCTTGAAACTGTCGTACCGGTCTCCTACTAGGTCTGATGCTGTGTTCCGTCTGTTTCTTTTGGCAGTAACTGCTAAATACCGGTCCTCATTCGGCGTTGTAACTCGGGGGCGACCTGTGCTGTAACATCTACTCACATTACCATCATCTTGGAATCGTTGCCAAAGCCTGGAGATGACACTCTGGGCGATTTCAAGTTCCTCGGATACTTTCTCAGCTGGATACGTCCACATTCCAGTCTTCCGATAATTCTACCACGTAAAAATCATCCAAGTGCTTCCTTTGTCCCATAACTATGCGGTTATTGCACTGAAAGGCTTTTAAAGCGCTTGTGAACAATTTTACTTCTTTGCCACCATTCCTTATATACCCTTCTCTTACACTCTCATCATTGTGACGTACTATCCGCGCCATCTGGTGGTTTCCTGTAATTTGCATATTCTTCTTCAAGATGTGTGTGATAATTCTACAGGTGAAATTTTTTATTCTAGAGTTCAATTTCTGTGTGATTTGAATTATCCTTAATTTATGGACATAAGTGTATAATATTCCTAGAAATTGATATGAAAACTCTTTTCTATATTTTCTTATGCAATTTCGGAACAGTAGATGCACTATACTTTTATGTAGTTTATGCATTATATTAATAAATTATTAATTAATCTAAATTGCAAAAAGTTATATATTAAAATTATTCATGTTAATTTGCAGCAAATTCTAAGATTTTAAAACTACCTCAAGAAATAACTAAATTCTAACTTAAAAAATTGTTCTTTTAATAAAAGTTTTAAAAGGGAATAACGACTTTTTCGTCTCTTCTTATAACAATGTAAATTTATTCAAAAACTTAAATATTTTTCAGACTTAATTTAAACTATTTCTGCTGGAATGAGAAATATTAAAACTTCTTTAGAATGAAAATGTTTAATTATAGTATGTTTAAACTCTAAAGCATAATGCAAAATGGTTGCATGCTTGTTGAAATATAAGGCTTTTGTAAAAGTTGAAAACTTTAAATCAAAGGTGGAGTCTAGCAAATTAAGCAATCATCTCAGCTTTGAATCTCAATTCTATAAGAAAATTTAATGTAATAATACTTAGTAAAAATGACATATATCAATTACATAAGTAAAAAGACGTGCTTTAATATAATATTCCCAGAAATTAAAACCAAATAAAAGATAATTACGAAAGAATAAAATTTTAAAAATCTTTTCTATATTTTCTTCTGCAGTTTCGCAGTTCATAAAGTATAGTATAGTTACGTAATTTTATGTAGTTTGCGCCCTGCATTATTACATTATTAATTAATTAAAATTAAAGTTATATATTAAAATTATTCAAGTTATTTTACAAAGACTTTTCAGATTTTAAAGCTACATAGAGAAATAACTGAATTCAAAGTTAGTCCAAAATTATTTTTTTTATAAAAATTATTAAAAGAGAATAAAGACTTCTTCGTCTGTCCTTAAAAATTTAAATATTCTTCTACCTTTAGTTAAAATATTTCAGCTAGAATGGTAAATATTAATTTCTTCTTTAGAATTTCTTTTTTAGCAAAGACCCTGCAGTTCCACAGATAAAAGAAAAAGGGGGAGACCGATATTATCTACTGAAAACAGGACATGATTTCTTCTGAGAATTCCCTGTCACCGTACCGTTTTTTTTTCTCTTATTCTTTTTTCCCCTGTCCGCTGGTCATCGTCCGTCTGTTGACTCCCCCTCCCTTCCAGGGGACAGCCCCTTCCCTATCTTCACTGGACAACGCCTTATTTTGACACCATTCGGACCGCATTTCTTTCGGTCGGGAGTCACAGTATCCCAGAGCGTTGTGTCATTAGAATAACGATGTCTGGTCAATAGGTTATTATGCTTATCGGGAGAATGGAATTGGGTTGCTATCCATATTTCTGAAAGTTGACCATTTTAATGCTAAACAATTCAGTTTTTCTCCCATTTCTGGCACTATTTTCATGTTACAATAATGTATAATTTTTTTTTTTGTATAGGACATATATATTTCGTGCATAGCGTGTCTGTTTGTGTGTGTGTATAAAATGTCTACGTGTGCATATTATATATATATATAATCTGGCGTGCATAGTATATACATATATATGTGTGTTTGTGTGTATAGATTTAAAAATGTGTGTGTGCGTACATAAAACACTGCTGCCACATAATTCATTGTCGCCTAGTGATTATTATCTACTTGTTATAAGATACATTAAAATATGCTGCCACTAACATTAGTTTCTTATTTAGCTTATAATTTTAAATGCAAAATAATTTAGAAATTTAAACACAAAAATTAACACAACATATATATATATATATATAAATATATGTGTGTGGACACAGTATAAATATATATATATGTATATGTGTGTGTAGGTAAAAAACACTTGTAGCACCTAATTCATTATTACCTAGTTATCGTTATGTACTTGTTATGAAATATATTAAAATATACCACCACTAAATTTAGTTTCTTATTTAACTTACAATTTTAAATGTAAAAAAATAATTAATAAATTTAAACACAAAAACCATACCACTAGCTTATTTTTTTGGTTATTAAACACACAGAATAAAACGATGAATAATATCAAAAGAATTTCCGAAACAATTTCTCTATCTCAGAATATGATTGTCATATTTTTTTATGTATTTTCCTACCTAATTGAAACACAGCATGCGAAACGATTCATTGACGATTATTCCATTACAGCAACAGAGAAGAAACAGATTCTAACGTCGGACCGTATTGAATATCCAGAGTCTTTTTTACTAGATAAAAGACCGATACCGATAAAGGGATAAAGGATAAAGGGATAAAGGGAGATACGGATATTATCTACTGCAACCAGGATATGATTTCTTCTTGTGAATTCCCTGCGACCGTACCGGTTTTATTTTCTTTCTCTCTGTCCGCTGGTCATCGTCCGTCTCTTGACCAACCACCCTTCCAGTGGACCGGCCCCTTTCTCTGTCATTGCTGGACAACGCCTCATTTTGACAACATTCGGACCGCATTTCTTTCTGTCGGAAGTCACAGTGTCCCAGAGTATTGTGTCATTAGAGTAACAATGTCTGGTCAATAGGAAGCACTGGGTTGTTATGCTCATTTGGGAGAATGAAATTTGGGTTGCTATCCATATTTCTGAAAGTTGACCATTTTAGTGTTAAACAATACAGTTTTACTCTCATTTCTGACGCTATTTCATGTAAGAGTTTTATGTTACAGGAAAGTATATTTTTTTTTTCTATATCAAACATATATATAAAAAAATGTGTGTGTGTGCATAGTGTGTGTTGGCGTGTGCTTAGTGTGTGGGTGTGTTCATAGTGTGTGTAGGTATGTGCATAGTGTATTTATGCGTCTGCATAGTGTATATAGGTGTGTGCGTAGTGTGTGTAGGTGTGTGCGCACATAAGTATATGTGTGTGGGTGTGTAGTATATATATATATGTGTGTGAGCCTGTAAAATACATTAAAATATGCTACCACTAAAATTAAATTCATTTAGTTTATAATTTTAAATGTAAAATAATTAAAAAATTTAAACACAAAAATCAAAAACACCTTACAAACCTTATTTATTCTTTTTTGGTTATTAAATGCATAGAATGTAAAAACGACGTACAATAGTCAAAGAATTTCCGAAAAATAATTTTCTATTTGAGATCTTGGTAGTCATATTTTTTAATTCACTTTCCTTTACCTAATTGGAACAAAGTATGCGAAACCACTCATTGACGATTATTCCATTACAGCTATATAGAGAAAAGATTCGAATCTTCTTCCAGCAGAATCTTTTTACAAAGACCCTGTTCCGCAGATAGAAAAAAAAAGGGAGCAGTGGGGTGACCGGATATTATCTACTGCACCCAGGAGATGATTTCTTCAGGGAATTCCTTGCGACCGTACCGGGTTTTTTTTTTTTCTCTTATTCTTTTCCCCTTTCCGTGGTCATCGTCCGTTTCTTGACCACCCTCCCTTTCAGTGGACAGCCCCATTTCCACTTTCCATAGCTGGAACAACGCCTTATTTGACAACATTCAGACCGCATTTCTTTCGGTCGGGAGTCACAGTGTCAGTTATGTCCATTTAGAGTAACAATGTCTGGTCAATAGGAGGCGCTGGGTTGTTATGCTTATTGGAGAATGGAGTTTGGATGCTATCCATATTTTGTGAAAGTTGACCATTTATTGCTAAACAATACGGGTTTTCTCTCATTTCTGAAGAAAATTCGAAAATAAGAATTTATAAAATAAAAATGATAATTCTAGAAGTGTTTTGAACATATACAAAAATTTATTCTAGATAATTACATTTTAAATAATTTTTTTTTTTTTTGTTGAATGTTCTTTGTTTTGAAAAAATAAAACGTTTAAAGAAACAGATTGGGTTGAAGTGTTAATAATATAACTTAGTTTCCCACTCAGCTAATGAAAGTAATTAACTAGTTATAAGCTTTTAATTATTGAATCCAATTAGCGTTTCTTAAGGTTTCCCTGCGAAAAATTTTGAGTGTCTGGTAAAGAAAAGGTTATTTTCAGGAATATTAAGTGTTGGGGAGAAAAAATACGTTTTTGGATAAAAATAATTGTGAAATAATAAAAAAAAAAAAAAGATTTAAAAAGCAGATGAAAAACTTGAAGAATTAGGAAATACAGTGTTAAAAAAAAAAAACATTGCAGCATTTATTCGGATTTATAAAAAAAAATTGTAAAGTAAATGAGTTGGGATTAAAATTCAGTTCTGTTGCCTTTTTTTTGAAAAGCTATACAGTTGTCGTTTTAATGCTATAGTAGATTTTTAAAGTGAGTGAATTTATTTATTTTCAGTACTTGTGATATTTCATCAGCAAATGATAAAAGAAAACAATACTTTGGTTATTGAGTAAAATGATTCTCTTTTTGGTATGATTCGAAATTATACTTTATATTTAAAAAATTTCATTTGAAAAAATCTATAAGGAAAATAACAAGACATAAAGGTTTTTATTTTTTTACCAATGAATTAAATCCGAAAAATCGTTTAGAATTTCAAAGGAAAATATTTAAATTTTTTTAAAGATAATAAATTTAATATCAAAATGAGCATTTTTTAGAATAAAAATCCAAGAACTATTTCTGGACATACATAAAAGAAATTATTCGGAAAAATTTTATTCTAGCATAGAAATTGAACTTTTTATTAAAATGTAGTGCTTTAAAAATATTAATGCATCTTTAATTAACAATGGTGCTTATATTTATTGTTTCTCTCCAAATATATATATTTTTATACGATAGTATAAGTAAAAATATAAAGCACTTAGTAATATGAGCCTAAATAATTTATTTTCACAATATCCTGGGAATTTATTTTATGTTTATTTTTTAATGTTAATGATTATAAGAAATTAATATCAAAATACAATTTTTTTAAATAAAACTTCTAGAACTGTTTCAAATAGACAAAGAAGTTTTATTAAAAAATTATACTCCACAAAAAATAAAATGAACAAATTTTATGAAAATTTAATGTCTTAAAAATAATAATGCATCTTTAACTCATTACTTTCAGTATTTTTCGACAAAATACAAATAATTTTATGCCAATAAAATATAGCGCTTAGTAATATGAACTAAATAATTTTATTTTCCCCAATATCACTAAATTAATTTTATTCTTATTTTTAAATTCCTACAAAAAATGTTTAACCCATTTTTTATTATTTTCTCAGCCCTTTTTTTACCGTTGCTTGTTTTCCTTTAAACAATTACTTAATTTACTTTAAGTCTTGAGTAAATAATTAAATAAAGAATAATAAAAATAAATAATTAAAAAATTTAATAAATAAATAAATAAAATTATTAATGATTATACGCCAATATTTAAATATTATTTTAATCAATTATTACGTTCTTGCCATTTTTGTCTGTTCTTCCATACTGTAATTTTGATTGGCGTATATGTTCTTTTTGTTTTACGGTAATTGGGCAAAATTTGTATAGAATGAGTTCTAATAATGTCATAAATAACAACAGCAATACCTTAACAGCCCGTTTGAAGAGATAATAAAAACAATATTTGTCGTTTTTAACAACATAATTATACCACTGCTATAACGTACTATAATTTATATATACTTTTTATACAATATATTACTATAAATACTACAGCACTATAACGATAATATAACATAAATATACTTTTTAATATTATATAACTCACAATTATGCTATGATATTTTTATTTATATCAGTTACAGTTAAAAACACCTTTTATTAAATTT
>BPLR01010495.1:0-27337 GCA_021605095.1 Caerostris extrusa | reverse complement strand
ACAAAATTAACATTGTATTGATAGAAATTGTCATTGCATTTACATATTTGAAGATTAATAATAATCACAAAAATATCATAATTAGATATGTTCTACGAAAGTTAGTATTACTAAGATTTATTATTTTCCTATATTTATATTTTCTATTTGATAATTAAAAGTATTTTATCGAGAGTCCGAATTAAGACGACTGAGAAACAACACAAACCTAAAGAGGAACACAGTCTTTTAAGTATTTTTCAAGGAAAATATAATGTTTTTTTGTATAATCTCCTGCAACATTTTTTCTTTGCTAACTACGTTACTCTTTCAGTTAAGATGAATTATATAAGATGTAGTTCATTGCTTATATAATACATTTCTCCTTCAAATCCAATAATGCTCGTGTGTGTGTTTATATTTTGATGAATAACATTTGATTTAATTTTATCTTAATCATTCGTGAACTCAAAAACTGGTGGGAGGTTTCAGCAAGATGGAGCATCAATTCACACTGCAAATGGTGTTAAGGATTGGTTTGCAACAAACAATGTTCGACTTTTACATTGGCCTGCTAAAAGTCCTGATCTCAACATTGTAGAGAACATATGGGCAATGATTTGTACGTCGTGTTTACGAGGGTGGAAAGCAGTTTGAATCTGTAGCTGAGCTGCAGAAATCATTAAACTTTTGTATGGGACAATTTTTTGCCAAACAAAAATTCAATCTTTATACAAGTTCGATGCCAAATAGGATCTTCGAAGTAATTCGAGCCAACGGGAAAAGAATTCCATATTAATTTATATAGTACACCTCTTTTAGAAGTGTCCTTCTACTTTTTTCACTGATAATGAGATCGTCAAAACCAATTTGTTTATTAACTATACTTTTTTTTTTTTTAAATTGTGTACTTTTTTTGTTTTTGTCTAGATACAGGTATCTGCATGTAAAAACGTTGAATGAATAAACTAATTGTTTAAAAAGCTCGTCATTATTCATTTATCAAAAATAAATCTAATGTCCTTCTACTTTTTCACGCAATTGTATATATATATATATATATATATATATATACGCAAACGTGGGACATTACGGCTCGATATTAATATCCCAGAAATTGCATAATAGTAGATCAATTTATGCGTGTGTTGTTGTTTGTCAGTGGGCCTGGGCCTCGTATTCCATTTATTTAAGAACGAGCAGTTAAGGAACAGAGAACAATTCCTTCGAGAGAACATTTAGGTATTTCAACAAGACTATTTTTCATTTGCTTGTCAATCATCATCACTGGCAGAACAGTCTCATGATGGGCAAAGCCACCTGTCTACTGGAAGATTTCGAGGCAGGAGATATTTTTCTCTTTACTGGGTAGGGTTGTCAACTATACCCAACGCTCTACAGTCATTTAGGCGACTTAAGTGGAATCCGAACAGTATTAAATTCCGTATTGTATTTCGAACCGTATTGTAATCTGTCTAAAATTCAAGAGAAACAGTTTTCAATATCTTTTAAAATCTCATAAATAAAAATAAATTAGGTTTATCAAAAGTTTTTGGACACAGGCCTCACGCATATAATTGGACGATCGTAATCAGTATAACTAGTCCAAACCGCCCGCGCATAGAACAAAAAACGATTGTCTGACGATACCATAACTCACGACCAGACCATAAGCAACTAACTGGACCCATGTTAAATAAGGCATAAACAGGCATTGCCATTCTCAATGAAACACGGCGAGGCTTAATGACAAGGAACAGTTGGCCAGAAGACTTAGAGCTGCAATACCCGGCACCATCCAAGAGCCCGACATTAGTCTGCTGCTCTTAGGAACGGCGTCGCCCGTGGGCCCCGCATTCAGCCGTCATTTAGCGGGGGCACGGGGGTGTTATGCGAACAGACAGCCCACGACGTATTTGCATTCGCTAATGGAATATCCCGGACTGAGAATCGGAATTTGCCTTCGACTTGGAATATCTTACGGACGGTTTGAAGACTTGTTTCAGAATTACCCCCGAACAAACAAATAGAAACTTGTGCGTGGGGTAATTTCGGACATGTATATATATATATATGCATATATATTCCATTTATTTTTTATTTTAGTTTATTTTTTTTTTTTTCAAGGAGTTGTTGTTATTTCCTCAGATTGAATGGAGATTCGATTCTAGTTCACAGTTGTTGAATTTATTTAAAGACATATATCAGTATATCCATTATATACAGCGGATAAAAAAAGTATTGGCAATTGCCTATAAATGATCATATTTGCTAACAGAGTATGTTTACAAATTTTATTTTAACATAGCGATTACAGAGGGAGAAAAGACAAACAAATATAACGAAATTTTCCTTTAAATATTTTTTTAGTCAAAATCTACGATGAAAATCAAAATTTACATGATAAAAAGTATTGGCAAAATTATGAAATTGACAAAATTATGAGCGAAAACAAAATCAGTATATGTTTAGTACTTTGTATGCATACCTTCTGCATCTATAACAGCTTGTAATCTATTTCTCAGAGGAAACTAAGGTCTTTGTTGTACTGTTGGGAATTTTGTGCCACTCTTGCAAAAGAGTAAACGTTTGAGAGTCGTCTTTACTTGAAATTTTTTATGTTTCTTGATTTCTAGATCTAGCAGGTGCCATAAATTTCAATTGGATTGATGTCAAGGAGATTGAGGTGGGGTTTTTAATTGGCGAGGAGCATTGTAGCCATTCACGGGTGAGATTCACTGTATGCTTGGGGTCATTGTCTTGTTGAAAACGGATGATGTTCCCAAGCCAAGATTTTGGGCGCTGATTTTTAAGTTATGGCGCAAAATGTCGATGTATGTACGTGCTGTCATAATACCATCAATAAAATGCAGGTTGCCAGTTCCATTAGCTGCCATACAGCCCAAACTAAGACGCTGCCTCCACCATGTTTACAGTAGCAGTTAAATGTTGCTTTTTCCAATTCAGTATTTGGCCTCCACACATATCGTCGTCCATCACTGCCGAAAATGTTAAACTTTGATTCGTCGGAAAAAATAACTGTGTTCCAAAACTCTTCAGATAAATCAACGTGGGATTTTGCGAAATCTAACCTCTTTCTCCCTATTTATTTCCGAGATGAATGGTTTCTTTCTAGCTGCCCTTCCATAATAACTTCTCTCGTGTAAAACATTCCAGCACAGTCTGTACGCTGAAAGTCTTTGCGAAGTGAAAGCAACATCTCTAGCTATCTGGGGTGCACTTATTTTAGGTTTTTCTTAACCTTGTCAATAATGACACGTTCTTCTCTTGTAGAAAATATTCGAGGTCGTCCACTTTTAGTCTTATTTTCCGCTGATCTGTTTCCTTGAACTTTTTTTTTTTTTTGTAACACTTCTGACAGTAAATAAACTTATATTGAACTGCACTCCTATAGCACGATAAGTTAAACCTTCATTTCTGAGCCTAATAATCGTGCTAACGTCCAACTCCTCCGATTTCGAAAGTCATTTTACTGCAGTAATCAAAATAATGCATAGACACTTTGGAGTAGTTTTGCAGACTTCATAACGGTAGAGTTTATCTGTCGAAACACGTGACTTTCAATGTAACAAAAAATTTGCACAGCAGTTAAAACTTTGCCAATACTTTTTTGACATGCAAATTTTCGTTTTTGAAAGAAAAATCGTAGAAAATGCAAATTAAAATAAAATTTTTACTATTTTGATATATCTAAGATGTCTTGTATTTAATTACGACAGCTAAAAATTGCATAACATTTTATTTATTTGTCAATATGAATAAATTAAAGCAATTGCCAATACTTTTTTTACCCACTGTATATAGTTTATAATCAGTATAGTCTTAAAAAATTAACGCTAACTATTAATGTAGAATATATTCATTAATAATAGTTGATTTCTACTCTGCTTTTTGCATTGCAAGTTAGAGACATTTTTAAATTTTATTTTTATTATTTTGCAATTAAAATTTTTTTTTTTCCAATTATGTGTAATTCTTCTTCTTTAAGTGTCGTTTTTAGTATATATATATTTATATATATATATACAAAATATATATACTAGTAGTAGAATGCGGTATACGTTTTGCCCTGCCAAAAAAAAAAATGCATTGTAGAAAATTGCATATCCCTGAATACATTCTCCATGTTGCAATATATATGCATACTAATTTTCATGGATATCGTTTTTGAACGGTATATAAGAGGAAATACTGCAGCACTATCTGGTGGCAAATAACAATAAAGTGGATAGTGCGAACGAATTTTCTATACTCGAATACATATTATTATCAGTTTTCATAGCGATTGGGTGAATGGTATAGAAATTGACAGACTGCAGCACCATCTGATGACGGCTTACAACAAAGAGGGTTAGCATAAAAACATTCTTCATGTTTTGTCAAACACACACAAAAATTTCATTAAAATCTGTCGAGCCGCTTAGGAGGAGTTCAGTGACAAACATATATACAGAAGATGTATATATATATATACATACATATATGGTGTGGTGTCTTGTCGGTGTCTAAGGGGTAATTTGAAAACAAATGAAGAAATAGGGACGTTCCTTTTCTAGCCCTTTTAAATACACACTATTATTTACAACTATAATAATACACAATAATTAATTATTTAGAAGACCATTTCTATTCTCTCGCTGCGTCACGCAGCTGTCCGCTGTCGTTGACCCCCCAACCGTCGTTTGAGGTGTCCTGTCTCCTTCTCCAAAGTACAGAGTTTTTTGCTTTCTAAGCTTCAGAAAAACTCTCTGTCGACACATATAGTTCAGTAATTGAATTAGCAAAACAAACAAATCCAACATAACAGGTGGGCTTGTAGTGGAGGACACTTGATGTTAATACAGTTTTTCAAATATGAATTCAGTAATTAAATTTAATTAACTAATTTTAGGGGTTTTTTAGATTTAAGTTGCATGTATCTACCAATATATGGCGCCAGATAAACTTAAAAAAAATTACTGAAAATTATTTATAAAGGATTTTCACAATAGAGTGAAATAAAAGTAGTAATTGACTTTAAATTTTTTTAATTACTTGTTTCCCTTTAGGTTTTTCGTTAAATTCTCACCTAAATGAACAGATACAAAAATACAGCGATTTTGGCGATTTCATTTGGCGCGGAAAAAGACACTTGGCGAAGTCGAAAACCAAAAGTGCAGAATCCTCACAAGAACTATCCCATTCAATAGAGGCAGGACTATAACAAAATTTAATAAATCTATAACTTTTATGAAGAAGCATTTGTTCAAATACTAGAAGAAGCACTACCCAATTCAGGCAGAGAAGTCTGTTAAATGTTGGTTATATTAACTTTATAAACATTCTTAGACATTTTGAGAATATTGAAACAATAATCTGTTTATATTTTGAAATCCAGACAATTCAAAAATGCACTACAGAGCACGTGACGTGATGTAGGTCAATCATTATATTTTGCAACACATATTATATGTGCAACACCATGTAGATTCAGCCTGCATAAATATGCGCCTTTCTGAAAATACATCATCTGCAGATTATCTGAAATACATGTAATTCACGGGATTATAGCACAAGATAGAAGGAAAGGAAATGTCGAATGAACTAACAGTCGTTACACTTTGTAACCTATGGAATCCAAAATTTCAAGAGATTTTACGTTCAAAGGTCACGTGTGGATTAAGATATGCCTGGCAATCGGACAACTTTACGAGGCATCAAATTTTAGGCTTACAAACAACTGCTTGATTTTATAGCCGTATTGTCGCTGAAATGCCTGTAGATGTGAAAGTAGAGTGCATTCAAAGATTATTTTTTAGTATCGTTGAAAAGGTTGTATTCGACCTTAATCATGACCCAGGTGCTACGAATGGACAATCGTGACCGGAATTTGCAAACAAAGAGTTCAATTTCGTAAGTCAAAATCCGTTAATGGCGTCTTGTAGTAGATTGTGATAACGTTATGATTGTGTCTTGCATTCAGACTTAGAGTGTCTAGTGGAAGTTTTTGTGTCATCTTATATGCGACGTGAAAACGTGGGGCAACTGTCCTTAAATATTTTCTAGGAAAGTAATGTCCTCTCATCTTCGCTCGTCTGATGCTATATATGTCATATATAAAATCCACAGACATGTAAAGGCAGAAGTAAAGGAAGGTTTTTTTTTTTTTTTTTTCAATTTCCATTTCATTCCTGCCATACATTCAGCACAAGTTTTGTGATAAACGGTATAAATGTTTTTACCTTCAATGCATGCAGCACAAAAGTAAGCAGTAAAAATTGCCTCTGACTGATACAATTGACAACGGTCTCAAAAGTCCTAGTTGCTTGTACCATGGCCTTAAAGAAATGGAACTTTCACAAAATGGAAGTTTTTATTATTATTATTAATGGCAAGACAATACAAAAAAAAAAAAGGGAAATATATACAGAATAAAGAAAGAAAGTGTACACAAAAGAGTTCAACGCAGTTGACCGGAATCATCGTATTAAGAGTTCTCCAGCTTGCTAGTATCTCGACGTCTCGGATTCACCACGGAGTGCCAAGCAACGATGGAGATGAGCTCGATTTATTAGTTCAGCCAATCACATAGAGGGTAGATTGGTTGGTCGAAAATCCCAATGCGCTGTAGATGTTTATCCAGACAGTAGTGACCTGCTAAAAGACGAAATTGAGTTATAGCTACACGACGTGAGCTGTTTGGAACTTTGAGAAGTTCCATAACTTTCTATCGCTTTGTCTGAAAGTGTGTGAATTAGATCAGTTCATTTTGTTGTTTTTGTTGCTTATCCCCTTAATTTAGAATCCTAAACCAAGTCCAGTAGATCGTTCTGCATCAAATCGTAAATCATCAACTCCCCTCATTCAACAGTTGCCTCACAGAGGCACCAATACAATCGATGAGATGAGAGGGAGACGCGATGGCTGAACAATGACAAAGGGTATATCTCTTCTCGTCTCCATTGAACGTCAAACTTTTAGTGTGGCCAGTCCTTCCGTCTGGCTAAAGCCGTTTGAGCAGATCTAGGATAGGAGCACTGCAAGGACATATCAGGATATTTAGCGGCGTACCGCTTGTCTGTCAGTTCTTTTAATTGAGATAAGACACCAACATTCCATTGCAAGATACGCAGGCCAACACTTAGAATAGCAGTGAGAGGGCATGCCGAAAACTGTAGACCACTTCGCCATATAGAATGTTGCCCAAGGTGCACCACTGGGGTAGGTCTACATTGCCACCTCCTCAATTCCTGCATTGAATTGCAATTGAATGTATGGAAAAAATTAATTTAAAAAAAAGTCCAGTTATTTAAAAATTATAAAGTGCAAACCGTAGAGAGATGTTAACATATAGATCAACGGAAATATATTTTTTAATATTAAATTTTTAAAAAAATATTAGACTATATTTTCGAATAACTAACTATAATCGATCGTTGCCGCAGTAAATGCTTTTGAAATACTGTGCTATTTTTAATAATTATTTTAAAATATTAACTATATTGTTCATTTTTAATTAAGACACAAAACCATTAAGCAATGAGTTTATTGCTGAAAAAAAAAAATTTGTAAATAAAAGTTTGATGAATTTTTAAATTTAACAGAGTTTAAAATAGGTGTTCCAATTATCAATGATTAAAAATTAACTTTTAGACAAAAATATTAATACAGCACTATTTGCATATCTTAAAATTTTAAACAAAATCTGAAATTTTATTATTAGGGTTATTATTAATTGTTTAACCACATGGGATATTTTTTACAAAATATCTCCCATTTATCTAATGTTGTATCTATGGTAAATATACTTAATGAAGTAATAATATTACGATTTAACCAAGTAGTAGCCAACTCTAAATTTTATTAAATTAGATAAAACTATTATTTAAAGGAAATTCATTACGTGTTTCTTGTCGTGAGTTACGACGTCACTATTTGGAAAGGTCAAACAACATGACGTCGCATTTGTTAAAAGGTTATCAAATCAAGACGTCATTCAGAAAATATCTAAATAAACTAATTCTAAAGAAGTTTTTGTGTGAAACGCGTATGTATAATATAAATAAAAGACTTTCTAGATATAAAATTGAATCTCGACGTAAAACGAATAAATAAAATCTTAATCGAAATCAGAACGACGTGTTCAAACGACGTAAATTAGTGAAACGGCATGTTTCACAGCATCAACTTACACTCATGTCCATAAATTAAGGTTAATGAAGTTCAGGCAAAGAAAGAGACAGAAGGAAAACAAATTTGACTTATTTTTAAAGTCTATTTATTAAACAAAAGGTAAAGAGCAAAAAAGATGCTATATGTTTGACATAATTAATAAAAATTGCGATTTTTACTCCCTGGAGCAAATTTCAAAAAAAAGAACCTATTTACAAAAAACAGTATAACATGGTTAGTATGATGGTTAATATGGAGTATGTCTCCCGGACGACGCAATACAGGCCTTACAACGCCTAGGCATGCTGAGTATCAAATTATTAATCTGATCTTGGGAAATATTACACCACTCATCAAGCAATGCCCTCCGAAGTTCCGGTTGACTGGTGGGGGGGGTTGACGGGCTGCAATTAGTCGGCCAAGCATATCCCACACATGTTCTATTGGATTCAAGTCCGGTGAGTATGGTGGCCAATTCATACGGGTGGTATCCTCCAATTGAAGGCATTCGTCTACAATGTTTGCACGGTGAGGACGGGCGTTGTCATCCATAAACAGAAATTCAGCACCCATGGCGCCCCGAAACAAACGTACATGTTGTTCCAGAATGACATCCCGATAGATGTGGACTGTCATCGTTACACTCTGAACATGCAGGTCAGTTCTGGAACCAAGAATAATTCTTCCCCAAACGAGCCATCCTGCACCACCGTAACGGTGTCGTTCAATGGTGTTCTCTTGGTGGTAACGGGTACCTGGCGCTCTCCATATGAAAGTCAGGCGAGTATCAGACTGCAAACTAAACCTGGACTCGTCGGAAAACATCACACAAGACTACTGTTGCGGTGTCCACAATGCATGCTCTCTACTCCAGGTTAATCGCAGGCGACAGTGAGTTGCGGTAAGTGGAACACATCTGACAGGCCTAAGAGCATATAGACCAATGTGCCCCAAGCGTCTGTACACGGTCTGCCTTTGAAACTGTCGTACCGGTAGCTGAAGAAAGCTGACGAGACAGGTCTGATGCTGTGCTCCGTCTGTTTCTTTTGGCAGTAACTGCTAAATACCGATCCTCATTCGGCGTTGTAACTCGGGGGCGACCTGGGCTGTAACATATAGTCACATTACCATCATCTTGGAATCGTTGCCAAAGCCTGGAGATTACACTCTGGGCGATTCCAAGTTCCTCGGATACTTCCAGCTGGGTACGTCCACATTCCAGTCGTTCGATAATTCTACCACGTAAAAAATCATCCAAATACTTCCTTTGTGCCATAACTATGCGGTTATTGCACTGAAAGGCTTTTAAAGCGCTTGTGAACAATTTTACTTCTTTGCCGCCATTCCTTATATACCCGTCTCTTACACTCTTGTCATTGTGACGTACTAACCACGCCATCTGGTCGTTTCTTGTAAGTTGCATGTTCTTCTTCAAGATGTGGTTGATAATTCTACAGGTGAAATTTTATTTTAGAGTTCAATTTCTGTGGGATTCTGAATTATCCTTAATTTATGGACATGAGTGTACATCATCATAAGGAAAGAATCTTTTGGAATAATAAGTATGATACAGGAAGATTCAAAAGTCATGGAATAAACTTTGAGGAACTTATTAAAACATACATTTTTATAGGAATGTAGGGTAGGAAGTGAGGGCCTAATGGCCGTGTGGCTAGCGCTCCGTTACTGGTGTCATAGGGTTCGAGTCCCATTGGCGTCATGGATGTTTGTAGTGGTTCATAATCCACTTTAAACCGTATGTTCCTGGTCTAATATTACTGCAAAGAGTTGGGCACAGGGTTGACAACCCAACCCCGTAAGAAGAAAACATATGTCTCCAATTCTGCTAGCAGACAGACGGCCTTGACCAACCATGGGCTTGTTGCTGTGGCTTACAGTTTAACTTGGATTCCGAACCCTAATAAACATCCATGCCACCACCAGGATTCGAACCTGAAGCCCACGGTACCAAAGGCCAGAGCGTTAGTCAGTTGATATCAGGCCGCATGAAGAAGAAGAAGTAGGGTAAGAAGTGACGAGCACAATTCTCACAATGGCCCAATAGATATCCATCACGTGACAAGTTTCAAATCCTCGGACTGGCAACCCCGATGAGCACTCTATTTTATTCATACTCCGTATTTGCAACTGAGTTTTCATTCATGAGAGTCAATTAAGGGCCTCGTTGCTCGACTGTCCAAATGCCTGGCATCCTTGCAATTTGTTCACCAAACACTCCTTTGACGCTACCAAACATGTATCATTGTTAGTGGTCGCATTGAATCAAAGATTCACATTGCAATGGTGATGTCAGGTTTGTTTTGTCACAAAATCTGAGTTTCTACCAACAAAAATATGAATAAAAATCCCAAACAAAAGCGAACAAAAATGTTTAAAGACCATTAGTCTAAATTAGGGGTCTCCAAACAACTGCCCGCCAGTGTCATCAATCCGGCCCGCGACAGCGAATAGCTTATTGTTGCTGTAATAAGTTGGATAAAAAAACACAGAATGATAATAACTCGGTTTTATTTAATTGAAGGTAAAAAGCTTAATGACAAGCATAATACGCAGAAAATTTATCTTAAGCATAACAACTAACAAATAATTGAAATGAATCCCACTAACATTATAAATTAGTGAACATCCCGCGGTTGCCCTCGGTAATTATACCTACCTATTCCGCTTTTAACCACTAGATGTCGTCAAGTGTCATGGTCGTATCGATACACACAATAGTAATTGTAGTAATTGAACCAGAGAATTTAACAAGCGTATGCTCGCTCAGAGCGGGTACTTGGCGACTAGTCAAGAAATTATACATAATGGCAGAAAAATTAAAACGGTTTTGGCCCTTCGTACTTCTGGAGTAAACAGTATGGCCCTAAGGCTAGAAAGTTTGGAGACGCCTGGTCTAAATGACGATGACAGATGTTTTAATACGCTGTAGTAAATCCTGAAAGGGAAAAAAAACAATGAATCCAATTCAAGTACCAAAAGATTCTAATCTGAGACATTTTGTTCAATAGCTTCGCACTTTTCCACACAATCAGGAATGTGATATCATTGCTGCTGTCATTGTCTCTCTAATATATTCAATATTTTTTTTTTTAGTTGCTTCACATCTAAAAACTGTAACGTACCGCAACAAGAAACGATTGATATTTTCAATGTATGAAATGAAATTGCACGCATTCTGAATAAAATGCAATTTGATTTTGTCAGTAAAAACGGTAAAAAGAAAATAACATGTCTTTTTATTCAAAAATTATTCTACATTTCTCAAACATTCAATTAAATTTGAATAATAAGCATATTTTAAAAAAGATTTCCCATGTTACAATACTTTGAAGATCATAACATTTACATCAAAATAGCTACAAAGCTCTAAATAAAATTATTTGAATTGTTCAATTTAAAAAAATACATGAAATATTAAAGTTCCAAGCGAACAACAATATGTTTTGATGTTTGTTTACCATCTGAATTTGTTTTCTATACATTCCAAAATGCTTTGTTACTGTTGTTTTGATGCTATTTAACTATTTCTGTAAACAAACCTACGCATTCATATTTTTGAATCGACATAACAATAAGCAAAAATAATCAAGATGGAAAATTTAAATATATAAAGTGAAATATTTACTTTTGAGATATTGAAAATTAAATTTAAGTTGCAAAAGTGAGAAAATTAAAGCAATTTTGTTATATTGCGAAATGAGTATTTTAAAATAAGATTGCATTTCAAATGTAAATATTCACCTATTACATTATTTACCTATCTTGGTTTTGAAATGTTTTGATTTTATTTATTTTATGAAAACATTCATATTCTAGCTGTGTGAGGTAAACAATTTTATTAAGAAGCATTTCGCTTCATTTACTTAGCTTTTAGTATCAAATGTCACATTATTCTCTACTGGTGATTTTTTTTATTTGGCGCCAAGCTGTGAGTTCACAAAATTGATTAGCTGCCTATGCTTAGCTCAACTTAAGTTTATTTTTATTATATATAAATATATAATAAAATATACATATATATATGTGTGTGTGTGTGTGTGTGTGTGTGTGTGTGTGTGTGTGTGTGTGTGTGTGTGTGTGTGTGTGTGTGTGTGTGTGTGTGTGTGTGTGTGTGTGTGTGTGTGTGTGTGTGTGTGTGTGTGTGTGTGTGTGTGTGTGTAGACCAGGGGGTCTCCAAACTTTCCAGCCTTAGGGCCATACTGTTTACTTCAGTAAGTACAAAGGGCCAAAACCGTTTTAATTTTTCTGCCATTATCTATAATTATAATCCGAGCATAGGCTTGCTAAATTTGCTGGTTCAATTACTATTGTGTTTATCGATACGACCGTGTCACTTGACGACAAGTGGATACCCCGCGGTTTCATTCGCGTTCATTTAGCTTTTCCGTTCCTGAGGGATTTTCATGATAAAAATCATATGTTTGATTCAGGATATATACATTCCAAACATCGATATACAAACATATGCGATACTCTTTACCCCAACATCACTACCGAGGGTAACCGCGGGATGTTCACTAGTTTATAATGTTAGTGGGATTCATTTCAATTACTTGTTAGTTGTTGTGCTTAAGTTAAATTTTCTGCGTATTATGCTTTGTCATTAAGCTTTACCCAGCAAGTCAATAAAACCGAGTTATTATCATTCTGTGTTTTTTATCCAACTTATTACAGCAACAATAAGCTATTCGCTGTCGCGGGAGGGATTGATGACACTGGCGGGCCGGATTTGCCCCGCGGGCCGTAGTTTGGAGACCCCTGCTTTAGACGAATTGTTTTCTCTGCAAACCCAAAAATTATCTGTTTCTGGCATATAGTAGTATAATAGAGCGTATATGGGGGAGGGGGCTACCAGTTTCGGACAAACATAGTCTTCACATGATCATACACCTCACGTGATTTTTACTGATTTAATGTATGCGATGATAGTTTTGCGATTTTGGCGAACACTCTTTACTCTTGGCTGTTACTACTCTATGCTGATGACGAGAAGGGAGAAAAAGTCTACTATCATTTGAACAATTTTTTTAACAAATTGGAGGGCGGGGGGTCCTAAAAAAATATAAATTTAATTTTCCTAAGTATTTACTATTATATTCTATTAATAAATTTCTTGTGCAATATTTTACCACCAAAATAATTAAATAATAAAAATATTAATTTATATGAACTTTTTTTTTTTTTTTTTTTAACGTTTTAGAATCGCTTCATAACATGTTTACGGTTCCTAAATACTTAAATGCGGTAGGAACAAAGCCAATCTGCGATACAGCGTCAACTCTAATATGAAAAAAAGGGCGGGAGATGTTTGCCCAAACTATCTGTTCCTTTAGAATAGAGGAAAGCTCTCTATTTTATTAGAATTCTATGGTTTCTGAACGTTGATTGAATTGTTGACTGATTATTGCTTATCAAAAAAAAAAAAAAAAAGATGGGGTAAGTAATGGGTTGCCATTGTAAGTGAAAAGAATTGCTAAAAGTACAAAAATAACCGTGGTTGTCACATTTGGCGACTTATAGCTCAATTGGCGCCATAAAAGAAGTCATCAAATTTCAACAATTCCTATTTTGCGATTTGGCCAAAAAAACACATTTCTAGGCAGCAGTGAATGAAATGTACCAAGAATTTAATTGTAAAGCAACAAAATTTTAATTCTTTTTATGAATGGCGAAAAGACTTATATGTATATTAAGAATAAATATCAAAATAAACTTGCTGCAGCTGTATTCAGATAGTATTTGTCTTAATTTGAATCTGATTCAAAAACCCTAGTTGTGTGAAATAAACTCAAGAGGATAACATTGAAATTCATGAAGGCTACATTTAAAATCTTTGTCTATCAATTCTATTATCCAAATCTTTCACCATAAAGTCCATTATTTAAATCTTTGTCCATCAAGTCCATTATCTAAATTTTTGTCCTTCAAGTCTATTATCAAATCTTTGTCCATAAAGTCCATTATCCAAATCTTTGTACTTTGTCCATTATCTTTTCCATCAAGTTGAATAATTGCTATGAATTTTCAGTATAAGCTCATAAGCTTGAGATTTACAATACTATATGTTTTGATGTTTAACTCCTATTTAAAAAAAATTGGGTACTTACGTATTAACGGTATCTTGGCGACAGTTGCGCCAATAAAGAGCACACGCGCCAACGCAGCTACAGATTTGGCGGTTTTTAAGTGGCGCCAATCTACACTTAACATTTTTGTGACAAATCATAAAATATATACGAAACACTTCATTTAAAATCAAAACGCTTTCAAAATATTTTTATTCCAAATAATAAAATATATAAAAACACTTCATTTAAAATCAAAACGATTTCAAAATTCAAAACACTTTATTTAAACACAAATTAGTCAAAAAAAACTTTATTTAAACACAAAAGTAGTCAAACGGATTTCAGTGGAAAACAGACCGATATAGAGTTTAACATGGTACACGATAAGCACACTGACTGAAATTGCATTTCCAAAACTTAAGTTCACCAAAATAAAGTTTCATGTCATGGGAATTGGGACATTTCGGTTGTTTTGGTAAAATATTTCGCTCCTGAAAAAAAGATTGCACTTGTACTGTTTCTGGCAAATCCCAAATACGCATTTTCGTAGCACTACAAAATGGCGTCAAAACTCAGCAAATCTGCAGCTGTTATATTGGCGCCACTTAAAAACCGCCAAATCTGTAGCTGTTAGATTGGCCGCACTTAAAAATTTCCAAGTCTGTCGCCAATGTACCGTTAATACGTAAGTACCAAAAATTGGAATAAATTGTAAAACTTAAAGTAAAGACAAAAAGGCTATCATAAAAATGCTTTAAAGATAATAGTCTGTTGTAGTAATATTAAATGTAAAAAGTGTATGATATCGTAGTCTAATGCAGAACAAACTCTTGTTTAATTTGTTTTGTTTAACTAAGCTTTATTATTACTACATAACCAAAAATCAAACTTTTTTTTTTTGTTTAAATAATTGAGTGTAATGGGTGGTTATGATAAAGAGAGGTACTCATTAGTGAAATGATTCATCATGGAGTACTTGAGAGAAAAATGTTTGGACATACCGCTCTGGAAAATAAATTTACTCCAAAACATTCCATTTCTTACTCTCACTAGCAGTTGCAAGAGTGTTACAAATAGAAGGAAAGTGAAATCAGAATAAAAAAAAAAAAAAAAAAAAAGAACAAAAGAGTGTGAGAGAAAAGAAAAATAGAATGATCGAAAAATCAGAATAAAAGGAAACAGAACAAAACACAAAGAAAGGAAAACGGAACGAAAAAAAAAGAACAAAAAATATTCTCTCGTCAATGAGCATTCCAAAGAGATTTTCTGCCTGAACAGCAAAAAAGAAAAATATAAAAGTGTTCGTAAAGAATACATTTGAGATTTTCTGATCTATTCAAAACAGAAAGGAAGTGAAGACATTGTTGTTGGTCCCATTACCAAATTTCCATAAAGAAAAGTTTGTAAATTAGGCTACAAACACTACAAGAATTGGATTCTTTCTCAGGTTTAAATTCACAAGAGGAAAATACAACAGGTCAAATGCTAAAGGTCAAATTTAAATATTGCACAAGAAGTCTTACTAACATGTGGGCTGACAAGCTCGTAAGCTGGCCCATAGATGGCGCTACTAGTATTAAATCCATATGATTTTTAGTTAGCCCTAACCTTCAAAAGATACGTGTATAAACTAGACAGCTGTTGCACTATTAGTATGTGACTTATAGCATTTTTAGTGAAGCAACTTTTGTCAGTTTGAAAAAATGGATAAAAAGGAATTTCGTGTGTTAATAAAGCATTGCCTTTTGGCGAAAAAATACTGTTGAAACTAAGGCTTGGCTTGATAAGCATTATTCGAACTTTGAACCAGAAAAATCAACCGTAGAGAAGTGGTTTGCTAAATATAAACGAGGCGAAAGGAGCACCGAGGACAATGCACGCAGTGGACGCCCCAAAGAGGCTGTTACTGACGAAAAACATCAAAAAAAGTCCTCAAAATAATTTCTGATAACCGTAAAGTGAAGTTGATTGAGATAGCTGAGGCCCTAAAGATATTAAAGGAACGTGTTTGACATATCGTGAATGAATATTTGGATATTCAAAAGCTCTGTTCAAAGTGGGTGCCGCGCGAGCTCACAATCGACCCAAAACAACAACGAATTGATGATTCTAAGCAGTGTTTGGAGCTGTTCAATCGTAATAAACCCCAATTTTTGCGTCGATATGTGACAATGGATGAAACATGGCTCCATCATTTCACACTGGAGTCCAATCGAAAGTCAGCCGAGTAGACTGCACTTGATGAACACTAAAAGGCTATAACTCACAAACTAATAGTGCAACAGCTGTCAAATTTATACACGTGTCTTTTGAAGGTTAGGGCTAACTAAAAACCATATGGATTTAATACTAGTAGCGCCATCTATGTGTCAGCCTACGAACTTTTCCACCCACCTGTTACATGTAGAAAGATTATAAAAGCTTCGGTTACCAAAATTCAATAACAAAAGCAAGCAAAACAAACAAAAGATCACTGTAGAACAAACAGAAATGCAGTTACAAGTAACAAATGAGAACTACTGTATTTTTGAATATAATATATTTCAAAACATAATAAAAATTCAAATTAAAGCTGGTAAATAATAATTTTTCTAAAAAAAAAAGGCAACTAAAACTGTTATTCCACATACTAAACACGAAATCTTTTAACAATTATGCACAAGATAAAAAAAAATGGCATATTAAGATTTAAGATAACCGAACCATATTAAGATTTAAAGTAATAATTATCTTTGATAGTTTAAAAAGTAGAATTCAATAATTTTTAGATTTATATCAGAATTTAGTAAACTTTATTTTAATTAAAGAATTAAAATAATTTATTCAAAATATTTAATACTATAATTTAATTCGCGAATTTAGTATTTTAGAATATAGAATAGTAATTTGAAAAAAAAAAACAGCAAATCATATTCAAATCAACAAATTCCACATAAAAATAAATAAAATAATAAATTGGTTAATTAATAAAAAAAAAACTAAATAATCTACTAAATCAGATTTGGCGATCACATATTACGTCACAAAAATAAAGTTGTTTACGAACCTAAATAACAATTAAATGTGACATTTAAAGACAAACATCCTTTAACAAAAATATTTATTTTTAAAAATATCTTTAAAATTTGGCCAGATATTTGTTAAATATCTTATATAATAAATAAATTGGTTAATTAATAAAAGAATTAACTAATAAATATGATTTTGAGATCACGTCTTATATTACAGAATTAAAGTTGTTTTGAACATAAATAGCAATGAAATGTGACATTTAGGGCTAAACCTCCTTTAACAAATATGCATGTTTTTAAAATTATCTTATATAATAAATAAATTGGTTAATTAAGAAGAAAACTAAATAATAAATCTTATTTGGAGATTACGTCTTATGTCACAGAATTCAAGTAATTTACAAACCTATACTAAATAACAATTAAATGTGATATTTAGGGAAAACATACTTTAACAAAAATGTGAATTTTTAAAAATCCCTTTAAAATTTGGCCAGATGTATTTTTAAATATCTTATATAATAAAATTAGGATAAATTACAATTAATTAATTAATTACACCTGAAATAAAAAAAAAAAAATGGGGTTCATCTAATTTTGTCAGTAAGATATATAAAATTGGATTTTATATAAAAAATTAATGACGTTTACTGATATTAATGTGTCTGTCAATTTTTAAGTAATATTATTCTCAATTTCATATAAACAGGTATTCAAAATTATATATTTCAAAATTCAATACAATCAAACTTATATATTTATATAAATTATAATTTCTGAATTTCCTAAAAAAAAAAAAATAAAAGGTAAGATTAATGCTTCCAAATAAACATGAAAAATGTTAAATATGTCCGTAGCATATAATCAATGTATATAAAAAAAATAACTTTTTCAACCTTTCAGTCCTTTTATTGTTATTTTTTTTTTTTTTTTTCTTATCACAATTGTATTTTTTATGATTGTGCTTCTTTTCTTCAGAAGAATTATTATTCTACGGAACAATTCGAACGACATAAAACACAATAAACCAGAACACAACACAATAAGTACAGTTCCCGGATTTCCTTTTTTCCAGGACGTTAAATAAATTTGGCTGCCTTACATCGCCACTTTTGGCACCATTTGCTGCCCACTTTTCTGAAGGAATTCATTTGTCAGCTGCCGTTCTGCTGCTCAAATAAACAAACGTTTATTTTGTATCGAGAAATAGAGGGAGGGAAAAAGTTAATGCCGAATAACTTAAATGGTGTTACGTCACGAAACTAGGCGGGTTCACAGTCACTGACGTCCGCAACCTTCTGGATCACGTGATAGCGTGGGCCAAAGCGGAAGTATATAGCCAAGTGCTTCCAAAAAAAAAAATAAATAAATAAATAAAAAAGTTTTATTAGAAGAAGAAGAAGGGGTTTTTTTTGGGATGTAGTGCGACGATGATGGAGACGTGGGCGAATAAATGGCGAAAAAAGATTTGGAACTATCCAGGTATAAAGTGAATAAGTAGGCCAAAAGATTCGACGTTTTCTTTCGCAGAAAAAGAATTCGAGAATCTATTTTGTAATCCGCAGAATTTTCCTAAGCTTTTTGTAAAGAATGTGGAATGTTTTTTTTTTATTATTTTTTTTAAGCTCAAAACAATCACCTGGCATTTCACAAAGTATTCCACAAGGCTTACAAAGAGCAAGTTTAAAACTAAATTTGACAGATAACTAATTTCATCAAATAAACACTTTAAAGAAAGTATTCAAAAAAAAAAAAAAAAGTTATTAGCAAAACAAAAACAAAGAAATCACGGAATATTGTTTCGAATAAATACAGAAATAATTAAATCAGAAAAAAGACCAAATGTTTGAATGCATTTGACAACCTGACATGAAATTGAAGGCGAGGAAACAGACTGGTACTTTTATAGAGTTTGCTTTAGCACGTCTCAGTGAAGCTGAAATTTCGTGTAATCCATACACTCAAGCGTGAACCAGTATAAAATACGATAACAACATAAATCTTTCCGCTGGACTTGTAGAGGAGGGAAAGTTACAATCCCTACACAAAGCCACCTCTGGGAGTGTTCATTCAAAATCGTGGTGTGGAATCAAATCCTTCATCCATTATGCGGGTCTACCCCGATGGGGGGTAGGTATTGAAGGACCCCGTCAAGTTTCCTGTAGAAAGCTGAATTTGTTAATTATCTTGTTGTTCCACTGACGAATGAGGTAAAAGTGTTCTATATTCTTAAACAATAACAGCAATGTTTCTGCATTCTGTAACATCGTATGTGTACTTGTATTAGAAGATACGTTAACAAGTTACGAACGAAACGGTGTAATTTTATAGATTTACCATACACCCTTACTAAATGCTTTAAATTCGAACTAACCTCATAATTTGACCAAAATAGAAAATATCAATTCGTTTTTAAGTAAACTACATTCATTCTGGTCTCATGCTAGCCCACCTTTAGTTTTTTTTTCAGCCGGCAAATCGTATGACATACCAGGAAAAAGAACTTCTGTATTTTGATGCCACATTAGAACAACAAGTTATTCCATGTACTTCAACTTCCCTTACTTTGTCTAATAAAGTCATTTGATCATGTGATAGGCCAGATTGTTTTGGCCAGATAGTATACTTGATCGTTTTAACCGTCGTATAATAGATCGTTTTGACCATATCGTGTAATAGATCGTCTTGATCATAAAATAAATTTTCCTGTTAAAAAGGACCTGTAACTAAAACTCAAGAACGGAATGAAGGCAGATTTTATAAATAGATTGTAACACTCAAGTAAAAATGAATTCCGAAAGAAAAAAAAAATAATATCAAAAGTATCTCATAAGTGAGATTTTAGTAATGTCGGAACCAAAAAACGAATCAGTAATTTCTATGACAGTAAGAAAAATAGATTATGCAAAATTTCATTATTATAAAAATACATAAGATGAAAAGAAACTCTTAGAGAATCTTTTATTGATCAACATTAGGGTTTCCAGGACCATGTGCAACATTTTCAATATATTGACCTTTCCTGTGTAGAAAATAATATATCTGGTGTATGACATTCTCTGTTGCTGAGCATAAACTGTCACTTTAAATGTTTGTAACATATTACCTTATGTTCTCTTTCAAGGAAGATAGATTTATAACGCCACCAACATACACAGCTGTTTAAGATTATCTCCACAAGCAAATGTCACATAGGGTGATGTCTGAGGAACGAGGCTGCCATTCTGTCGGGATATAACTCTCTCATCTGCCTAAATTAGATGAATTTCCTAGTAGGTACGAGCAGCAGCGTCAAAATCTCTTCCATCGGCGATTTTTGATGTTAAAATTTTATATAAAATTCATCTTCTCTTGCCTTTCACAATCTATATTTCATAGTTTCAGATGCCTCTAAACAAGGAAAGTTATTTTATGGCCGCCATGTATTTAAGCTATGCAACAGGAATTTCTGAACGTAAATGCATATCATTTCACCCTTTGTCGTATCAGCCCAAACTTCTATTTAGGACATAAATCAAATATTTTTTTCAGATATCTAGAAAAAAAAATTTTTTTTGTTTAAGAAAAAAAAAAAATCATACAGGCAATAAAAAGTTAACACTATATATAACTGAAGAAATACTTGTTACTACTTGTTTCCACGCATTTTGGAGGGGGAGGGAGGGAGATTCTTCACTTTAGGATTCCGATTTTGTCCTCTATTCTTCACCAAATGGAGTCGCCAAAGGGCGATATCATGAAAAATTTCAAATTTTCACAGATCTGCCCCATCGGACTAACACGTCACACCAAAGAACAATTTCTTAAAATATATTATCCTCCTTATGAAGGAATTTTCACCATTGAAAATCTAGACGATCTTGCAAAGAAGATAAACTTCATTTATTTATTCATTAGTACAGCAATATAATTAGCTCTATGGGCTTCGACCATCACCAAATTTAACAAGTGATAGCACTGCCAAGTGACAACACCCCAAGTTAACAACCTCTTACTCCTTTGAGTAAGAGGTTGCTTCTAACCAAGGTACTCCGCGAAACATACAACTAGTATTTTATCAGTCTTTTTGTCTTCATCCCTCTCTCTAGAAGTCCGTAATGAAAAAGTTGACTTCTCCTGCTCAGTAAACCTGCTCAAATATCTCCCTCCCCACCCCCTGCCCCCCCTCCATGGTAAGTTCAAATTTTTATAACAGTTCATCAACTTTGCTAATTGCTCAGCAAAATCAATTTACCAATTGTAATAATTCTTCATTTTTGAAGGAAACCAGAGAAAATTGCAACCCTCGGAAATGTTCACAAACTTCATACAAAAATACCAGAAGTTCCAGATCAGCTGAGAAGGCAATAATTCAAAATAATGTGAAATAAAATAGTCAAGAAATTGGATTCAATTACATTGAATAAGTGTCAAATTTTTTGTTTTTCCATAAGTATCGTAATTTCGTTTTCCAAAAGTATCAATAATTCGTAAGTGCTTGCCACTAAAGAACTTTAAAATTCCTATGCGTATGCAATCTGTGGTAAATAACGTTACAAATTAACTTCTAAAAAACGCTATTATTCGAAGGGTAAAACTGTGATATTAATCAAGATCGTCATCTCTCTGACAGATATTAAATATATACGATTTCTCAAAAACTTTTAGCAATTAAACTTACGAATAAGTAACAACAGCAAGTTCAGCAACTTTTTTTTTTTTTTTTTGTTACGGAAATGAGCAAGAGTATTTTGCTCATTTTCTGCGCACGTGAATAGGAAATGACGACATTATTGACAGAGTGGAATTCAGTCTGTCTTATCAGAATAAGGATCGCATCAACACGCTATAATTGTTTAGTTGTTGATTGTTTATGTTGCTTTTATTTCATTTACAATGAATTAAATTCCTTTTCCCCTAAAGACACACAACATGAGTAATAACTTTCGTTGAGAGCAATTTTTACACACATTTATTTTTATTTTTTTAATTGTTCCATGGAGAATTCTTTTTAATTGATTTTATAACGTCTCGGCCTATAGTGGCTTTAAGAAGAGGGACACTTTCAAGTTTATGGGAACACTTTAATTTTTATTTACCAGCATTATATATATATATATATATATATAATGGCTATATAATGCTATATAATAACTAATGAAATATAGTTTTGCATATATATATATTGTTACGTCGAAACCCATGTCCCCCTGCTTAGGGGGAGGTCAACGCCCTATGTCCAGAAAACATCCTGTCTGTGGGGGTGAGCTGACGGGAGAGAGAGAAAGAATGTAAGAAGGGAGTTGTACTTCTACGACCAGAGAGAACGGTCGTGTGGCAGGGCATCTTCGAGTGTGATGTCTGCATAAACTAAATAAGTTCAACTTCTGCAACCAACGAGAAAGGTTGTGTGTGGCAGTCATCTTCGAGCTTGATGGCTGCATAATAAAGGAATTATTTTATAAAGTCCATTCAAATCTGTGTCATTCTTCGTGTCTGTGTCGAAGATTACTTGAGTTTATTGTGGTGACTGAGCTAGCGAACATATATATATATATATATATGCAAAACTATATTTCCATATAAAATTAAAATTAAAAATTATTTAATTCACATGTGTTGTTCATTCCAAGGACGGAGATTTTCAGAATTCTCGAGTCCACGTCGAACTCTATTTTACCAGGTCTGTGGCAAACCTTTAATATCACACGACGTAATACACGAAACCAGAAGACGCTCACTTACTTTGCAAACAAGTGAAATCTCCGGCCTGTTCTGTCACTTATGCGAGAATGAGAAAAACGGCGCTCTTGTCGACTCGTCGCAAAACTGTCTTCTTTCTTCACCAAAAATCTTCCTTTAAGAAAATCCGTCAAGAAGCGCCACAGCTTACCTCACTTCTCTTTGGAGCAGACACTTTCTCAGTCTATGATCTATCACCAGGGCCATATTTAGAGGAAAAATGGCCCTAGGCTATTCCACTTATGAGGCCCTTTCTTCTCCTATTTTTAAGTTTCTAAATTACATCGTCTATAAGTTCATCAAAATCTATTTTTCTGAAAGTTTCATTTTCGATGCGCAAAATACTTAATGAAGACAACCTCGTCTGGGTCATTGTGCTTCTTAATTGATTTTTGATATTTTTAGTCGTGAAAATGACTTTTCCCCAGTACAATTAGTGACCATTAAAACTGAGAAACAGCAAGTAAGATTGATTCCACATTGGAGAAGGCAACTTGAATATTTTTTTTTTTTGAATATTATTTGATACAAGTCTGTATGCGACAATGTGGAATTTTTTGAAGGCTTATGCGTTTGTCTCACATATGTGTGGAAATGAAATAGTTCTTTAGTAAGATTTTGGTTTGACATCTTCTGGGTATTCTTGCATTAACCCAATGAGCCGAACGCGTTGATCTTAACCAATACATTTATATGTTTGTTTTTATTAGTCATATGTGTAGAATTTCTCCTTATTTTCTATTCAGTGTTTACTGTTTCTAGAATAGTGTAATTCTAATTTTTCTAACGATTTTAATGTAGGCCCCTCTTGATCTTGAGGCCCTAGGCTAAAGCCTAGTTAGCCTATAGGAAAATCCGGCCATGCCTATCCCCAATCACGATGAAAAGATTTTTTTTAACGCCAAATCCCAACAGCCACTATTTGATTTTTTACCGAAATTAAACCACCTGAGATTGGATTAATTATTAAGCATTCTATTATTAAAAAAACTGTAGAACTAGAAATTACCAACAAAAGGTTCAAAAAATTTTCAACCAGTTTTATTATTTATGTCATTTAATCATTAAAATTCATGAATTAAAATATTTCCTGATAAAATGGAAAACGGTTGTCATCATTCCTATTCTGATACCTAGAAAAGATTCCTATTTCTTTCCTTTCTATAATTACCAATATTGATGGGACAAATCACAAAATGGGGGCCGTCAGGATTTGGCGACTTCTTGTGGCGCCAAATTAGTGATAAGTTGCCAAATGTGGTAACCCGGGTATCTTGTACTGTCTGCAACTTACTACACTTACAATCGCAACCGGTTACTCAGCGCACTTAGGAGACAAGAATTTTTGACGCCATATCCCTGCGATTTTTACCAAGTGCTGAAATCGTTATCATCCCAAATTTACTGTTTGCTCCGGCAAATAACATATTATCAACCCTGCGCAATTCAATTACAGGACAAATCTTTTTACCGTCCACCAATTGCTCCGCACTAACTGAAGATATAGTTGCAAGCTTTCAAAATAGGAAAACACGGAATCGTGTTTCTCGATACAAAAGAAGCATTTGATCGGGACTGGATTAATGTTTTTATATTTAAATTTATTATTCTAAATTTTCACAGCTTTTGACTAAATTTATTCATTTATACCTTACTCATATCAATCCACTTTAAGCCGTAGGTCCCGGTCCTAATAGGATCGTAGAGCGTTGCGGGGCATTGTTACTCCGCTCCCATATCTTCAAGCTTACACGCTCCCCCTGGGTAATGCAAGGTGAGTAACATCGGTGCAGCCCTTATAGGCATCCAAAGACGTCCATGTCTCTTTGCCAGCTGCATTGGAAGAAAAAAAAAAAAAAAAAACCTCACTCGTATCAAATTTATTAAATAAGACGTACTCTTCTATGAAAAATATTTTAGCAGGTATGCAACAAAGTAGTAAAACAATGCAACAAAGTAATAAGTAAACAAAGTAAATTTTCTCCTCTACTTTTTTTATATATATTCCAGATATCCTTACTAACATTAAAGGGCCAAATCGCAAAATATGTGCCGTTGGAATTTGGTGACTTTTTGGTGGGACCACAGTGATAAGTCGCCAAATATGGTAACCTGGGTTTCTTGTGTTGTTCACAATTCACTTACTTGCTGCACTTTGACGAAAATAATTTTGACGCCTAATCACAACAGCCCTTGTTCTGCGATTTTACCCCTTAAAATACTCTCTGCGATTTTTGGAGACAATATGACCATTCTTTGTAAAAGTAAAAATTTTTTATTTCTTCTCATCACATTTACTGACCACCTCGAAGTACTTGACAAATTATTCAATAAGTTGAAAATTGCAACTAATATCGAAAAAACCGAGGCAGTCCTTTTCTTCTAAGGCCACAAAACCAACACGGCAATTGTAATTCTCAAAAACAATATTATGCCTTGGAATGATAACAAGTACCTAGGGAGTCCATTTTAAACAACCTGCTCGACATACAACAACATACTTGCCTTTGTAAAATTTACCACCATTCTTTGCTAAGCAAGGAAAATAAATCTGCATTAATCCAACCCACGATTACATATTCTTACTGTCTGGGCCTTTGCCACAGATGCCAACTTTAATATTCTTAATACTCTCCAAAATATATCAATGTGGTAAATTACAAATGTAAAGAGATTCAAAGCTCTAAACCTAATTCCACTCTAACATTTTAAACAGATTTCAACTACATTTTTCAATAGTCTTAACACAGCAATTCCAGAAAATTGGCTTTCATATTCTTCATTGTGAAGTTAAAAACTTCATTAAGATTAGGCTATAATTATTGAAGGTTTCATTACTTGTGATTTGTTTTTTTTTTTTTTACTGAAAATTATGAGTATCATAGATTATTATTAATTTGGCTTTCTGCAATGTATTCTTAATTATTATCTATAGCCACATTCCACGCCTTTTTCTTCCACAAAAGAATTAAGTTGAATATCTGATTTAAAAAAAAAACATTCAAATAAAGTTAACTCGAGATATAATTAAATATTTATAAAAAAGTTATCGTGAATAATTAATTGCTTCTCTGTTCTTGTTCATTTCTATTTCAATTTTATTGTGCTTATGTAGTTGTTGCTTAAAAGAGCATTGAAAAAAAAAAAAAACTTTTTTTAATAATGAATGATTTGGATAATCTGCTAAATTTAATTTAATTTATTTTTTTTGAGATGACAGAATTCTATTATAGATTTTTTCTACTGAATATTTTTTTTTTTTTTTTTTTTGTGAAAGTTAAACTTATTTTTGAAAGTTATTATTTATTAATTATTAAGAAATTGTTATTTATTAATACTTAATAAAATATTTTTCAGTTGATAGATTTTGATAAAAATAAAAATTTCAACTACCTGTTTCCTAGACAGAATAAAAATCTAATTTTACTATCTTACAAGTAACTATAAAATATATGAGACATTATTTTAGCAATCTTTTAATAAAAAAGTAGCAAAATTGGTGCCTGAAATTTACTTTACCTAGTATTTTTTTCTTGCAAAATAGATTTTTATATCAGATTTAAATAAAATGATATCAAATAATTTACACATTTTGGATAGTATGTAAAAACATACTATCCGAATGTCTGTAAATTATTTGAGGAATTAAATTTATGTACTTTTATATGAGTAAACAATAAAAATTAAAAAATATTCAATTAACTCAACAGTTTTATAACTCTTGAATTAAAATAGGCTTACATGTATGTTTGATTGATTTTTACTGAAAAAATTGTTTTCTGTTGATTGATCTTAAAATAAAAACATGCTAATGTTTTATATTCAATATTTTATAATACTTTCAAATCAAAAGCATAAATATACAGATTATGAAAAATGCAACAGCAAGAAAATATTGACATGAAATGCACACTTCAAATTTCAAAATGTTTTGCCACAACTACAATCAGCATACTTTAAAAAATCACATAAACAGGATCTTAGAACAGATTGAAATAAATAACAAGAAAAAAACCCGTAGTAACATGTCATGAAACACATTACATTAAACAAGATGATACATTTAACATTATAAATATAGTCATTATTTTTTTATTGGTAAAAAATAACAGTGTAAATGCAAAAATAACATACTAAGATGTATGTGTCATACTTAGTAGGAGAATAATTCAATTTCACATAACACAAAATCGTTTTTCACATTTATAAAAACATCAATATGTAGACCCATGAGTCATGCTCACATTTAAAAACAGGAAGGGGGGGATAGAAAATTAAGGAGAAATTCAATTGAAAAGAAGAATAAATAATCTAAAACCTTTAAGATATCATTCCTGAGAATTAATAGCTACTTTATGTTCAAAG